>JAVXUP010003182.1:0-81266 GCA_033070095.1 Escallonia herrerae | reverse complement strand
GTGGTGATTTAGCTAGAGTGTTGGCGGTAGATGAAATAAAATGAATTAGGTGGGTTTGTGTGTGCACAGCGGTGGGTGTACGACTCATAAATTTGGGCATGTTTGTAGGGGTTGCTGCCGTTGGCCGATGGTGTGTGATAAGATGTGAATGGGGATATTGCGTCTGCGTGATAGTGCGTGTTGGATGTGTGTATTGGTGTAATGTGTGGTGCAATGCTGCATCAGTTGGGTGTTTTGGGTCGACGGGTGTGTGTACGGTGGGTGCATGTGCATGCTTGTATGTGCGTGAATGTGTACTGTGTACAATGTGTGCATACATAGTGTGTCTAACAGGGTACAATATGTTTGTGTGCATAATGAGGAGTGCAGCGTGGAGTTGATTTTGGGTGTAGAATTGTAGTGATGATGGTGGTGGACTAGTTGTGGGTTGTATAAAGATAGCACGTGTAGTGGTTGGTTGGTTGGTTATGGGATCTAGCAGCCGGTATATTGGGTTTGATGATACTGACTATGAAACAGGGTTTGGTAGTGTAGGCGATATTGGTTTGGTTCCGGTTGTGGTTTAATGACGGTGCTGTGTCTATTGTGCATACAAGGTGCATGCTGCGTGGTTGATGCTGGGCAATAGTGTGTAACAGGGGGTGTTTGTAGGGCATGGTTGTGTAGGCGTGGTTGTGAACGATAAGGTGTAACAGGGGTGCATGTTGGACACTATTGCATGAGGAGTGCGGTTGTGTATATTGTAGCAATAGGGCATACTCGATGGGTTAGTGACATCAAGTTAGTTGAGAGAGGCTCGACAGCGGTGATGAAATGCCGTGAATGGCATGGTGAACTGGGCACGATTTTGGAAGGGTTGTGTAGCGGGCGGTCAGATGCGGCATCGGAGTTGTTTGAGGAAATAACCAACAGGAATCATCAATGATGTCTTCATGTCATAGTAAAGCTGGGAACATGGAAATAAAAAAAGAATGGCCCTAACCGTCCTTTTAGCAAGATGTAGCAGCGAGGTTGTCGCTCCAGAGACTTTGATGTGGGATTTGCGTAGCGTCAGGTAAGTGACCCTTTGATTCAATTAGTGTTTTTATAGACAACGTATATGTTTATCTACTGTTAAAAAAATGTAGTGTTTTTCAGCATTGGTCGTTTTAAGTACGTTTAACTGCTCTGGCTTAAATTACAAAAAAAAAAGATTTTAGTGTTTTATTCTCGTCAAAGAAAAATCGGACAAGCATGTAAATGATGTTTTGCCTAGAAACTGAAATGGAACTCGGATTTGAAATGTATTGTATTGACGTTATTGTGAATATTGAACATGTTGAGGGTTATTGAAAGGATGTGAGGATGGTTGAGAATCAATTGATGAGTGATTTTGTTCACGATGAACCCAAAGGGGGTTTTTGGTTTACTCGATTGCTGTGCCCTATATCCACGGGGGAAAGTTGGATTTCGGGCCCTGGTCAACGGGGCTTGTACGTTGATGCACAGTACTGTTGCTCGTGGTTCGCCCATGCGTCCACAGAATTTTATCCCGGATCAGGAGGGATTTCGGGCCCTAGTCAGTGGGGCCTGTACGCTGACCGCAGCATATCGTTTGAGCTAATGTTGAAATCGAACTGGTTGTCATGAGTTTTGTGTTAATGATTTTATGCTTCAGTTTTTGGTTTAATGTACTCTATTTTGTTTTACCTGATGATTATCAAATCTATGATTTTTAGATATCTTAATGATGCTATAATATAAATGAGTTAATTTCTAACATGCTATGGTCCAGCTAGTTGAATCATTGGTTACTTACTGAGCACGTGGAAGCTCATCCCTTACTTATCATTTCAGGTTGAAAGTAAGGTGATGGTGAGGAGCATAGGAGGAGAAAATTTGGTGCGGAGCTTCGGAGACTGCATGAAATGAGTCGCTAAATATTAGATTTTCTGTTTAGCTTTAGTTGTGGACAATCAGAGTTATGAGAAGTTTTAGTATAAGTGATGTATTCAAATTAAAATATGATAGTGTAATTAATGTTTTGGAGAAGTTTTAATTTCCGCTGCAGCACATGTTGGTTTTAAGCGTGTAAGGCCTGGCAGAGCCCTCGGTTGGAGTCCATTGGGTCTGCGGCCGGTCACGTGCCTAGCTCGCGGGCCTGCCCGTGGGTTCGGGTCGTGACAAGAGGAGTCGGGTAGACCCGCACCACCATCTAAAGTTCTATCGGGGGGAACTAGAGATACTCAATGCATCCCAGGTGACGTGGCAGCCATATAGCAAGGTGATGCATCGGTTGGATGAGTGGTGTTGGCAACTTCCGGTGTCGTACGTGCTGGCAGGTTTGGTTCGGGTGCCGCTTATTCACTTCGAAGTATGTGAGTTTCAGATGCCCGATCGAGCTATGAGGCAAGCTGGCTGTCTACAAGGGATACCAAAACCCGCTGTAGACATGCGGCCATACAGGAGTGGTCGAGGGCCGAACTTTGAGGTGCCTGATGCCTTGAATTTGTTGAGTTCCGAGGTGCAACAGTGGAATACTTGGCAAGAAACATATGATAGCCTTGTATCGCTGAAGGCTGACAGCATCAGCATTGAGGAGTACCTGCAATGGTTTCTCAAGGTGACGCGCACGAGGGTGAATCGCCCTTCCCAGGCGAGGAAGACATCGTATGCGCCACGTGAGATCTATGACCAGTTCTGGGCATTGAACATTGTAAGTCATGCTAGTGTTGTTTCAATTTTTATTTGCGCACCTTATCTACCATGCCTGAAATGATTAGCCATATTTTGTATGCATTTTTTTTAGGTTGACCAGGGCACTGAGGTGTTCAAGCAGCTGGAGAGGTTTGACTGGTTTGTCGCGCAGGCTCCTGACAATCTCAAGAGGTCCATTGAGAGGTACAAGACTGAAGTTCAAAACTTTAGTCTTGCGTACCGGGGTTACCAAGGGGAGCCGTCAAGTCGCTTGCCTCCTGACGCGTACGACTATCAGCCCCAGAGTCAGGTGTGGGAGCCGTCTACTCGCTTGCCTCCTGACGCGTACGACTCTCAGTCCCAGAGTCAGGTGTGGGAGCCGTCTACTCGCTTCCCTCCTGACGCGTACGACTATTAGCCCCAGAGTCAGGTGTGGGAGCCATCTACTCGCTTGCCTCTTGACGCGTACGACTCTCAGCCCCAGATTCAGGTTACCCAAGTAGGAATCCAGGCATCGCACCCAAGCATCCGGTCGGATAAAGGACAACCGACGAAGCCATTGAGTCCGGCCAAAAGGGATTGGATCGACCGGCACTACTTTGGGAATGAGCCAATCGCTACAGCAGACTTTCCTGTTGCTGCATTCCTAGCTCACTCTGATCTAAGACTGTTGGCGTCGAACACAGATATTTTGAATTTTCTCATTGACGCTTATATAGATCTGCTGCGTGTTAGAGAGCTAGATTATAACCCTTGCCAAACTTTGAAGCTCAACATGTATGCCTATTTTGTTATCCCCTTCATGGTGAATAGCATGAAGGAGTTCACAGAATGGAGGAGGAAGAGAGGGACAAGCAAGGGTGAATGGCGACCATCTGCAAACGTGCTTTCCTACTTGAAACGTGAACTATTAATGTCACGCAGCTGAGGCGAACCTAATTATGCTACCTGCTCTTCATGCAAGCCACTTCTTCCTATTAGTTCTCTTTCCAGAGAATATAGTGGTCCACATATACGATAGCCTAAGGGAAGACGGACCTGGTTGACAGCTGGCGCAGATGTACTCCACGTACATCAATGCGGTGGTTAGTTTATATCTTGACCTTCGCTCATAGTCTATTCTTCTTGTTACATAGGCTTGATAACCTTTTTTATTGTTGGATGCAGATTACTATCATTCCAGTAGCGTGTCGACATTTTAAGGGGGAAGCCATCACGAGCAAAACAATGATAGATCCTTGGACGGTCGTGACGATAGAAAACCGACCAAAGCAATATAACAGTCATGATTGCGGGATTTACGTCCTCAAGTACATGGACTACATAGCTCGCTCAGATGTGCTCGAATATGATACGTGGTCTCGAAACGATGCCTTGACGTTTAGATATAGGATAGCCTGGGAGCTGAAAAAGGGTGCAGCTAGACGCCTTCCTTACCATTATCCTGAGATGTAGTAGACGTTCGTATGTTTTATTATTACTATTGTTGGATTTTGGATATTAAGGTTTGAAATTGAATTAATGTGTCTTGTTTTTTTTTCAAAATTGATACAAATGGGCTAACTAGCGTGCCTAAGGTTCAATGAGCAAAAAAAAAGTGACAAAAAAAATTATATAAATTTTCAGAAGTTATGAATTGGGCCTTAAAGTGTGCCCGAACAGGCCCTTCGTAGGAAAACTCAAAAAATAATGTGTCTCGTTTTTTTCCAAAATTGATACAAATGGGCTAACTAGCGTGCCTAAGGTTCAATGAGCAAAAAATTAAGTGACCAAAAAAATTATGTAATTTTTTGAAAGTTATGAATTGGGCCCTAAAGTGTGCCCGAACAGGCCTTTCATAGGAAAACTCAAAAAATTAATGTGTCTTGTTTTTTTTCGAAATTGATACAAATGGGCTAACTAGCGTGCCTAAGGTTCAATGAGCAAAAAAAAAATGTGACAAAAAAAATTACGTAATTTTTCGGAAGCTATGAATTGGGCCCTAAAGTGTGTCCGAACAGGCCCTTCTTAGGAAAACCCAAAAAATAATGTGTCTCGTTTTTTTCCGAAATTGATACAAATGGGCTAACTAGCATGCCTAAGGTTCAATGAGCAAAAATTAAGTGACAAAAAAAATTACGTAATTTTTCAGAAGTTATGAATTGGACCCTAAAGTGTGCCCGAACAGGCCCTTCCTAGGAAAACTCAAAAAATAATGTGTCTCATTTTTTTTTAAATTGATACAAATGGGCTAACTAGCGTGCCTAAGGTTCAATGAGCAAAAAATTAAGTGACCAAAAAAATTATGTAATTTTTCGAAAGTTATGAATTGGGCCCTAAAGTGTGCCCGAACAGGCCCTTCATAGGAAAACTCAAAAAATTAATGTGTCTTGTTTTTTTCTGAAATTGATACAAATGGGCTAACTAGCGTGCCTAAGGTTCAATGAGGAAAAAAACAGTGACAAAAAAATTACGTAATTTTTCGGAAGCTATGAATTAGGCCTTAAAGTGTGCCCGAACAGGCCCTTCATAGGGAAACCCAAAAAATTAATGTGTCTCGTTTTTTTTCGAAATTGATACAAATGGGCTAACTAGCGTGCCTAAGGTTCAATGAGCAAAAAAAAGTGACAAAATAAATTACATAATTTTTCGGAAACTATGAATTGGGCCCTAAAGTGTGCCCGAACAGGCCCTTCTTAGGAAAACTCAAAAAATAATGTGTCTCAGTTTTTTTCGAAATTGATACAAATGGGCTAACTAGCGTGCCTAATGTTCAATGAGCAAAAATTAAGTGACAAAAAAAATTACGTAATTTTTCGAAAGTTATGAATTGGGCCTTAAAGTGTGCCCGAACAGGCCCTTCCTAGGAAAACCCAAAAAATAATGTGTCTCGATTTTTTTCGAAATTGATACAAATGGGCTAACTAGCGTGCCTAAGGTTCAATGAGCAAAAAAAAAGTGACAAAAAAAATTACGTAATTTTTCGGAAGCTATGATTCCACAAACCAAATCACAAATTTAAACATTATAAAAGTTCAATTTATACAACTGAAACATTAACCCTAACACTGATCATCATCATCGTCCTCCTCGACCATACTGCCAGGTTCGATACCTAACACTTTATAATGGTTTCTCTTGTCATGATCAGTCATCTTATTACACAACGCACACTTTCGTAATTTTTTTGACCCGTTGCTTCTTCAATCGGATTCTTCATGCGTATTGCTCGTTTTCGCCCTTTTGTTTGAGAAATAATCGGATAAAAAATGTCGTCCTCCTCACCTTGCAGGCTAGTGCCGTCAATGACTGGCTGTGAAGCTCGATTGAATCTACCGGCTGGAGTCGTCCGACTAGTCGGAGTGTCCCATCTTTCTGGTAATGCCATCCTAAACTGTGCAAGGTTAGCCTTATCCCGTGCGGCTGCTTCAACTTGATACCTGTACCCATCAAATGTTGACGCTGCATCCAATGATAAACCGTGCATGATGTTACAAAGGTGATTATATCGCAGCGTCTCAGATTGCTCGAAATCAACTGAAACATTGGGCACGTAAGGAATGTGACCGTGGACTCTATTGGCTTCCTTCGTCCACCGTTCCAAGATATACTGTGGAGGGATTTCACGAGCATTCTTGGCGCTAAAAACCCTCAACGCGTGTCGACAAAGTATACCTTTATGCTCAAACAGTTGACAGTTGCAATTAACCAACCCGGTGTCCATACAAACTGCTACGGTAAAATGTCTTCTGCTCCTCGGAGCCGACGAAGAGCACGGATTGGGGAAATTTGTCACATTTGTCAAAGCATAAACCTTGATCACTCTGGTGGAATACTCGTGCAACTTTGTCATGCTATATTGATTCGACTTTAGTAGTTCCTCTTGAAACTGTCTAAACATTTCCTTGGTATAGACTTGAGCCGCATGAGCCTCCAAAGGTGAAAAAACTACTATGGCTCTTTCTCTGTAAACTGTAGCCGCGTCGGCTTCTCTCTCAAGGAAAAATTGCTTGTCAAGGGCTTTCTGCATCTCTAGTACGAACTCTGTTATACTTGAAGAATGGCCTACGTACCCATCAAAGAATGCATTCATACCTTCGCTTCTCGAGGTCGTAGTCATTCCGGCTGCAAAAAACTTCTTGGTGTAGGCACCGACCCACTGTGTCTTGATCTCATACAACGATTGTAACCATTCTTGATTGTGCAAATGGTAGTCATCCATTAACTTGGCCCACCTCTCCTCGAACACGTCTACCGTCAACGATTTCTTCACACATGTATTAAAGTCAGTCTTGAATGTCGGATGGTTTGCATATACATTGTGAAGCCGTTCGGGATATTTGTTGCTTATGTGCCATGTGCACAGGCCATGGTGAGTATCTGGAAGGACCTTAGCGATTGCATTTTTCATTGCCAGATCTTGGTCGGTGATGATGGTCTTTGGAGGAATATGATACATTGCTTTAAGCCACGTTTCAAATAACCACGTAAATGACTCCTCCGTCTCATCCCTAAGCAGGGCAAAGCCAAACAAGATTGACTGATAGTGGTGGTTCACCCCGGTGAACGGAGCAAAAGGCATAGAGTACTTATTTGTGCGGTATGTGGTGTCAAACGTCACAACATCCCCAAAATTTTGGTAAGCAGCTCTAGAACGGGCATCCGCCCAAAATATAGTACTAATGCGGTTCTCATCATCCAGTTGGAGACTATAGAAAAAGCCAGAATTCTCACTCTGAAGGTGCCTGAAGATATCAAGTGTAGCTTGAGAATCACTCTTACCGAAAGACTCTCTCCTCTGAGCACGAAGTTCATTTCGAAGGTCTACTTCGTTGAAACTCAACTTGTCAATCCCCCCAGACTGGCTTGAGAAAACCCCCATCATTCTAGAAGGTGGAATTTTAGCCTCGGCCATTGTAAATATCAGTTGTCTGTGTGCCGCGCTTATTTCTCGGTGTTGATGAATTTGACCAATCTTACTAGGGGTCATCAACTGATGATTATGGCTCAACTCCACTCCCGTCACAACCCAATGGTTTTCATTTTTTCGGTGTACTGCATACACATGGGCCTTGCAGCCAGTACCCGAAAATGTGTCGCGTTTTCTTTGTCTTGATGGCCCTTCGTCACTGATCCGAACAACCGGAGGTACATACGGTGCTCCTCTATGACACTCAAATAGTCTTCCACAAATTTGATCTGTATTCGCCCGTTTTCTAGTAGTCTTAGTTCTAATACCGAAACCTATCGTTTTCGAATATGCTCTATAGTATGCTTCAACTTCGTCCAGTGTTTGAAAAACTTGACCCAAGTAAGGTGGATCAGAATCTTCACAAAAAGTATTTCCTCCAGTTGCATCCATATTTATACTGAAATCTAAAAAATAAAAATTATATCATTCTCAACAAGTCATAGAATTAAATAAAATAAAAATAAAGACTCTTTCCTCCAGTAGCCAGGAAAAAATTATAATGTTTAATTACCAAAATACCCCCGATGAGCGGCAAATTACCGAAATGCCCCCGGGGGTTCATTATCACCCTAACGCCCCAAACCAGCTTCAAAACAACCTTTCAGGTGTTTTACTTACATTTCTGGACTAAAAAGTCCTTTGAAAAACTTAACACCGTAAAATTACCAAAATACCCCTCTCGGGGTGGCAAATTACCAAAATGCCCCTGCATCAGAACAATCTCAAAAGTGCTTTGAAATGCTATTTTAAGCTTCCCGAATTCATTCTTGATCTAAAAAGTATTCTACGAACTTTTCGCCCAAAAATCCCGAACCGGTGTCCGGATCGAGCGCTTAAAAGCCCTTCGGCCAAAAAAATAGCTAACGACTTCAGAATGGCCCGAATTCCTGGGGGATGGAACTTCTGAACATCCTAGGGTTCTCATAAAAGTTTTGCGTGAAATCGCGCTGGCTTGATATTTTAAATTACACTGCAAAGTTACAAGGTTCCCCTCAATCAGTTAACCCCTTTTCAGTTTTTGGAAAAATCTGAAATTTTTTCCTGATATAGATCTTTTAAAAATAACTAGGGTCTCTTTTTTGCACTTTGGCACAATCTAGCTCTAGCTATTTTTTATAAATTCGTGAAAAATTGTCTAATTAAGTTTTCACCTTTAGCGACAATTACGTTTCGTATTCATATTAAACACACATAGTGTTACACCCTAGGAGCACACACAGTGTCTTAAACCAAAATTATTTTCTCCAGTTGTGTTACAATGTTCAATTACCAAAATACCCCCGATGAGCAGCAAATTACCGAAATGCCCCCGGGAGTTCATTATCACCCTAACGCCCTAAACCAGCTTCAAAACAACCTTTCAGGTGTTTTACTTACATTTCTGGACTAGAAAGTCCTTTGAAAAACTTAACACCGTAAAATTACCAAAATACCCCTCTCGGGGTGGCAAATTACCAAAATGCCCCTGGCATCAGAACAATCTCAAAAGTGCTTTGAAATGCTATTTTAAGCTTCCTGAATTCATTCTTGATCTAAAAAGTATTTTACGGACTTTTCGTCCAAAAATTCCGAACCGGTGTCCGGATCGAGCGCTTAAAAGCCCGTTCGGCCAAAAAAATAGCTAACGACTTCGGAATGGCCCGAATTCCTGGGGATGGATGGAACTTCCCAACATCCTAGGGTTCTCATAAAAGTTTCGCGTGAAATCGCGCTGGCTTGATATTTTAAATTACATTGCAAAGTTACAAGGTTCCCTGTATCAGTTAACCCTTTTCCAGTATTTGGAAAAATCTAAAATTTTTTCCTGATATAGATCTTTTAAAAATAACTAGGGTCTCTTTTTCGTACTTTGGCAAAATCTAGCTCTAGCTATTTTTTATAAATTTGTGAAAAATCCTAATTTAGACGCCCTAAAAAATCGCTATTTTGGAATCTATAAATGTAATACCGCTCATCCGATCTCCGATTGATCTGATTTTTGTTTCCTTCAATTTGTATTTTTGTTATTTTCGATTTGAGTCTACAATGACTATTTTTGAACTTTGAAATTAACATTGAATTATAAGAAAATTCAAAATACTTACTTCTTTTGACTTGATATATTTAAAGAAAAATTCACCGATCTTCTAGCGTAAATTTTTTTTGTTTGTATTGTTGTGGAGATTATGTAGGTGAGATATGGAGTATGAAGATAGTTGGTAAAGATGATGGAGAGTGGAAGAAAGGGTTCGGGGATGAGGGATTATAAAGAGAAAAAAGCGAAGGAAAGAGAAGAAAGAAGACAGAAAAAAAATTCGTGAGTGAGGGGGAAGGACACCACGTGGCATCAAGGGAGGGGGAAGGGGGGCCATGGGGGGCATCACAGGGGGGGGGACACCACGTGGGGGGGGGGGCATCACGGCGGACCGCATGGCATGCCAACCGCAACAAAGTGTTGCGGTTGAGCATGGAGGGGGGACGGGGCCACGTGGTGGGGGAAGGGGGACCGGGGAAGGGGCCAACCGCAACAAAGTGTTGCGGTTGGGCATGGGGGGCCATGGGGGGAGGGGAGGACGGGGGGAAGGGGGGCCATGGGGGAAGGGGGAGGCCACGTGGCGGGGGAGGGGAGGACGGGGGAAGGGGGGCCATGGGGGAAGGGGGAAAGGCCACGTGGCGGGGAAGGGGGACACCACGTGGCTGGGGGGAAGGGGGGCCAACCGCAACAAAGAGTTGCGGTTGGGCATGGGGGGGGGGGGGGGGGGGGGGGAGACGGGGGAAGGGGGGCCATGGGGGAGGGGGCGCAACTGCAACAAAGTGTTGCGGTTGTGTATTTGCGAGAAATAATTACAACCGCTGCTCTTTGTAGCAGTTTGGTGGGGAAATTGTTATTTCTCCACCGGTCGATAGGGATCGGCTCCCATATATATATATATATATATATATATATATATATATGTTGGTGGTATGGTGGGTGGGGTGGATGTGTGGAGGGACGGATTGGAGGGGGTGTGGGTGGAGGTGAATGGTGGCAGTGTTAGAAGTGACCAGCTAAGAAATGAGTTTTTGTTAAAATTGGCTCATGTATCGCTTTTAACAAAGTTTGAAGGTTGAATCTCAAAATAAAAATCAAAACTGAAAACTCCAAAATGGAATTTTCAAAAACAAGCCGAAATTGACAATCGGTTTAAAAAACTGAGTGTAAAAAAATAAAATAAAGTAAAACTGTCTACCAAACATCAATCTTTTATTCGGTTCATAAATCTGTAGAAAAAATTGAAAACAAAAACTCTATCAAATGCTACCTAAGACAGGCACATCCCACCTATTGCAAAGTGGCAAATAAAAAATATGGTCCATTTGGAAAGAAAGATTTTCAAGACCGTATCAAGATATGTTGTGCAATTAACCTCAAGAAACAATACCCAGTACAATCCCTATCAAGAATTAGTTCCGAATAAATCCATAAGACAAGAGGTGCCGTGATAATTTGTCATGGATAAAAACTTCTTTACGATCCGAGCAATCCAAAATTGGACAATGTGTTCGACCCATTTGTGTTTCGCAGGCTGTTAGGAACGGATCACAACTTAACCTTAAGTATATAAGTCGTCTTCTGTTGTTTTTTATGGTTAAAGAAAGATGAACCCTTTGAGAGGCTTTTTTTTAAAGACAAAGATCTACAATTTTCATTGAATACATACTAAAATCGCTGCTATCACCGTGAATTAAGCTTTTGTTTTACCACGTAAGAGGGAGTTTGGGATTGGTTAAATCTTGGTCAAACCTGATTTAATCTAGATTAAATTATGTTTGTGGGTGTTTGGCAAAAGAGATTAAGAGATTTAATCCATATTCAAAAAGTTAAAAACTGATTTAATCCATTATCCTCAAAAGTGAGGATTACGGAATAATCATTTTTTCATAATCAGGTTTGACCTTTAATTTACCATCATATCTTCATGTTTTTCACAAAAAGACATCTCATACCCCTTAATTAATTAGATAGTTTCTAGAGATTATCTCTCCTATTGTTAATCTTCTCCTACGGCTAACAAAGAGGGATACAACCGCTCTCTTCAATTCATCCACACTAATTTCTGTAAGTTCTTCTATCTTCTCATATTGTAATATTTTCTTCTAGATATTTTTTTTTGCTTAAGATAAACTTTATTTATAATTCGGGGATGTTATCGTACTATAAGCAATAACATGGGATTGTTTGTATTTTTAATTTAAAAGAAAAAGCAACAAATTTTGTAAGTGCGTGAAAATAGTTATTATCATAATTTATTTGGGCATTATAGTTATTTACAAATAAAAGTTATGTTAACGTTGCTTGCATAGTAGAAAATTGTTTATTGAGTGTCTTATATGGTTATTTTATCTTAGTGAAACTGATTTAAGTATTTTTTTTTATCCAAACACTTTTTATAGATTTAATCTAATTTACAACTACTTTTGCCAAATAGCAAACTGATTTGATTAAATCAGATTTTAAAAACTGATTAAGATTTAAGCAGAATCTGCTGTTTTTAATCAATCCCAAACGGGCTCTAAATCTTCTATCTTAAGTGTCTTTATTTTCTTTTATTTCCTTTACTTCTTTTCTCTATTTGTTGGTGTGAAATATAATTTTCTTTTTGTTTCCCAAGGCGCACATTTTCATTATGGATGGCTTTACAATGCCAAAGTTTGCAGAAAAGTTTGATCAAGCAAACTTAGTGACTGCTTTTAGCTTCGTCAAGAGGAGAAATTACTTATAACAAGGATTGATGGACGACCAAGTAGTCACCAACAACCATTGTTCGTGACTGCTTTTCGATCTTTTTCAGCATTATCTTTTGAAGGTGACAAAGATCATGATGTGTTCTATCACATTTTATAAATTAGAGTAGAGTGGTTATATTTATTATTTTCTTTCCGCGGTCTGTGATAAAATACCATTAGAAGAAGTTGGTTAGGATTACAAATATGTTGGGATTATACTTCTGTTTTCATTAGAATCTGAAGCAACTAGAAAAGTTCGTGAAGAACAGTTTTAAAGTAATCAGTTAGAAAAGGTTGAATTGAATCACAACTCTAAGAAATTAGAGATTTAAATCGCCTTTCCTAGGGTCGGACGAAGTACGAAGTTTTGATCCGACTTATTTGATGGGGGTACGTAGGACACTCGACTTCCGTTGTCGAATCCAAACTGAATTTAAGTTTAGGTTTAGCTAAGGTTTTGTTTGCCTTTAGTTATGTTTTTGTCTAATTTGTGATTCGAATACAAATGATAAAAATCACTTAAAACAAGCTAAATTGTTTAGGATATGATTAGATACCTCCGTATAAATTAGTCAACAAATCAATAAACCTCGGATTTAGTAAGTCATGATGCCCCCACATAGTCAAAGGAGGTAGGTATGAAAGCATAAGGCAGGAAATGACCAGTACAGGTGTAATTTGATCTCACACAGAAGCCGTGAATGCTAGCAGCAGAAATTTACATTGATAACTTGCTGCTAACTTTGTTGCATTCTTACAGCGTGCTTCTCCTTAATCAGAAATGGAAAAACCTACCCGCAATCCAAAAGAAAAAAGGTATCTCCCACTAATCACTTGCTCCGTACTTAAGATATCACTTCTTTTAGGTGCTTCATCTACCTATGGCAATTTCACTGTTATTTCAGGTGTGCTGTTGTTACAGGGGCCAACAAAGGAATTGGACTTGAATTATGCCGCCAACTAACGTCTAAAGGGATTCTAATCATTTTAACTGCAAGGGATGAGAATAAAGGACTTGAAGCTACGGAAAATATGAAGGTCTCTGGGCTCTCAAATGTGGTTTTTCATCAGCTTTATGTAAAATGTCCTGCCAGCGTCGCATCACTGACAACATTTTCGGAGACTTC
Organism: Escallonia herrerae; assembly: GCA_033070095.1. Classification (NCBI taxonomy): domain Eukaryota; kingdom Viridiplantae; phylum Streptophyta; class Magnoliopsida; order Escalloniales; family Escalloniaceae; genus Escallonia; species Escallonia herrerae. The sequence continues at coordinate 67,766 of JAVXUP010003182.1, read as the reverse complement.
GTAAGTACGTTTCCGAACCAACTATGAGTTACGTGGTAGACGCATTTAATTGTTTCAACAGTTATGATGCTCATAGAGTCAGGCGAGAACCCACTACGCGTTACGTGGTAGGTGCATTTAATTGTTTCAACAGTTATGATGCCCACAGAGTGAGGAGGGTACCTACCTACTACGCGTTACGTGGTAGGCGCATTTAATTGTTTTAACAGCCCACAGAGTTAGGTGGGGGAGGTATGAAAGTAAGAGGCAGGAATGAGTAGCACATGTATTATTTCATCTCACATGAAAGCTATAAATACTAGCAGCAAAAATTTGCATTAATAACCTGCAGTTAACTTTTCTTGCATTGGTACAGCCCATCAGAAATGGAAGATTCACCAGCAATCCAACAGAAAAGAGGTATCTCCTTCTAAACACTCGCACCTTTCTTGTGATATCACTTCTTTTAGGTGCTTCATCTAACTTGGGCTCTTTCACTGTTATTTCAGGTGTGCTGTTGTTACGGGGGCCACAAAAGGAATTGGGCTTGAAATATGTCGCCAACTAGCGTCTAAAGGGATTCTAGTCATTTTAACTACAAGGGATGAGAAGAAAGGACTTGAAGTTACTGAAAATCTGAAGGTCTCTGGGCTCTCAAATGTGGTTTTTCATCAGCTTGATGTAAAAGATCCTGCCAGCGTTGCATCATTGGCAACATTTATAGAAACCAACTTCAGAAAACTCGATATTCTGGTGAGAAGGAAAGCAAAGTTTTGAATCGAATACTTTCGATGCATTTTAGTTTCTCGACTAGTAAGCAAAACATAACTTCGTGTAATTTTTGCAAATTAAAACTTTTGCAGGTCAATAATGCAGCGGCAAGCGGAATTCATTACAACGATGAAGCATTTAATGCCTACAAAGATGGAGCAGGGCTTGTAAGTATTTTTAACATCCCACTTGTAGCGATTATCAAGTACAGCTTCCTGCATTACGAGACAATTTTTATCCGAAATGGGCAAAGTAAAGCCAGGAATACGTTTGAAGAAAAGGTAGACTCAGGACTGTTCTCCAAAGTGACATGAACAAGTGTAGGCAAGTGTACTTTCACACCTCAAATGCTTGTCCTCTTCATGATTTGTCACGAGACGGCCGATATTTTTATCACTAATTCACTTTTTCGCAACAAAACTGAGATATGATCAAGCATTTGAGCAGGTGGAAATCGTAGTTCACGAAAATATCACAAGATAACACTATAGAAACCACTTTCTGGAGACCATTACCTGAATGTTCAAGATTTTCCACGGGTGACCTTGTAGACAAACTGAACCTGTGAGCATCAGGATTATTGAACGCCTGAGAGCTTAACTCCTTTTACAGTTCATTTTGTCCCTAAAGAAAAGTTTACTTCAACATTTTAAACAATACGAACAGTTAGCGATTCATTTCTTCCAGTGTCGACTGCAAGTTAAAAAGGATTCTTTTAACAAGTGAAGTAGAGGTAAAAAAAAAAGGATTTTGGCTACATTAAGGGGAGTATCTGATCCACAGCAGCATAACAGTAATTGTATGCTTTGGCCAGCTAGCGGTGACTGATGAGAATCTGCATCTGTTAACGGGAATCGTGGAGCAGACTTATGAAATGGCGGAAGAGTGTTTGAAAACCAATTACTATGGAACTAAGAAAGTGACAGAAGCACTTCTTCCCCTTCTTCAACTCTCAATTTCAGCAAGAATCGTAAATGTCTCGTCCATTTTTGGACAGCTATATGTAAGTCAAAACGTTTAATTTTCAGCTTGATTAGCACTTAGCAGCACGGACAAGAAGCTCAAATCATTTCTTCTTCTGCTTTTCTCAGTATATAAAAAATGAGAAGGTGCGAGCAGAGCTGGAAAGCATTGATAGCTTAACAGAAGACAAAATTGATGATATCTTGCAGTTGTTTCTGAGGGATTTCAAGGAGGACAGGTTGAAGGCAAATGGTTGGCCTATGACCATGTCTGCGTATAAAGTTTCAAAAGCTGTGATCAATGCTTATACAAGACTCACAGCAAAGAAATTTCCTAGTATCCCTGTTAATTGTGTCCATCCGGGATATTGCGCAACAGATATTACACTTAATATAGGACACTTGACACCTCAGGAAGGTGCTCAAGCTCCTGTAATGGTGGCTTTGTTGCCTGATGGAGGTCCTTCTGGCCTCTACTTTGATCGGATGGACGTATCCCCTTTCTGATAAAGATAGTCCACAGGTATCCAAATTACCCGGACTTGTATCGTTATCCTGTACAAGAAAATTTCATGTTCTATGATTCTCGTTCTCAATGTAATAAGGGTAGATAAAGAAAATCATGCCCTTTCATTGCTTATTACTCCATTAACCTCTTTTCTTTTACCAAGAACACATGGATAGGGATGGAGTCGCATTGAGAAAACACATCAATTTAGAACAAAGAAATCCAAGTGGGAGTTATTGATAACAACATTATAAATGAATGGGTAAACAAGGTACTAAGTGATGTTGTTGGAGTCCCAGAGGAGAAAGTAGATGGAGTTGTGAAGAAGTTTTTAAGAGTCACTCTTCTCCATATGTATGCACCCCCCAACAAAATAGAGCAATACAAAAAGCAGGGGTGCCTGCTACCTCAGGCTAAACAAGGACATCCCACCAAAGAGATTTTGTGCAATTAAATCGAGCACTAACAAGATACGTGACAATAAACAATTCATTTCTACCAAGAGTACACCCAAAAGAGAAGAGAAACATACAGATGGCTTTGGCTTAACAATGCAGAATTATGTAGATATATATATTTCACTTGTTTAATGAAGCAAATTTGGTAACAGCTATAGGTTTAGGAGAAATCAATCGTAGCAAGGATTGAACTCCTAGACTGACTTCAACCGATTGAACTTCTTCCATCACATGTAGGATACGTCCTACTCAGACATATCTAGACTACATACAAAAAGCACGAATGAGACTAAATGATGGTGTCTGCCCATAACGTTTCAAAAGCTGTCACTAATGCTTATACAAGGCTCATTGCAAAGGAAAGTTTAGAGTATCCTTGTCAATTGTGTCCATCCAGGATATTGTGGAACAGGAACTACTGGTAATGTTGGACACTTGACCCTTGAGGAAGGTGCTCAAGCTCCTGCAATGGTGGCTTTATTGCCTGATGGAGGTGCTTCTGGCCTCTACTTCCATCACATGGATGTTTCTGCATTTTGCTACGAAGGTTGACCACAGGTACCAAAATCACCAGAGGACTTGTATCCTTATTCTGCACAGAAAATTTCATGTATCTCACTGTTACAGGTATGGATTGGAGAAAATCATAAAATTGCATGCTTAGTCCTTTTGAATATGTCTGTCTTCTTTGATAGCTAGGTTTTGAATACAGTTCATTAGATGGATTAGAAGTCCATTTCAGTTCCCGAGATTGAAGGTGGAAATCGCTTCATCTTCAGAGAAGTTGAGATGAAATACAATCTATCTGATGAGTGAGGGTTAGGGCGCTTATGTTGGACCATCTCTTTGTTGCTTGAAACGTGGGCAGGAGCCCAAGCGAAAGTAAGATTGTCCCAAGAATCCTATTAATCAAGCCACCAGCCATCACCCTCAAATCTGTTTTCAAGTATGGTTAGAATTCAGTTGCTATTACCACAGATTCTCCCATTGAGAATTCTATCTCCACTTCTAAGATCTTTATTTCTGAGATCGCTGATATCCTTAAACAAGTTTTATCTAACACTGGTAATCCTCCTTCCACTGCATTATCCACCATTTCAGGTAATTCTTCACGATTCTTCGACTCTGGGTGTTGCAATCACATGACATCACATCCTACTATTTTTTCCTCAAAATCAGATATCACCAACTCACCAGTTATTCATACAGCTGATGGCTAGCATATGCATGCTAGTCATATTGGTCATGTTTCTACATCAACCCTTCGTCTGCCAGACACTTATTTTATACCAAACCTCACTCTCAATTTAATTTTTGTTGGTCAGTTATGCGAACTTGGTCTTGACTTACATTTCACGAGTTTGGGATGTTGTGTGCAGGATCCAAGGACATGACAGATTCATGGGATTGGCCGTAAGGTTGGGCGATTGTATGAGCTCACTAATCTTCGCATTCCATCTAAATTTTCTTCAAAATACTACTCTGCTGCATCTACATCATCAAAAAATCCTATGGAGCTTTGGCATTCTCGATTAGGTCATCTACCGTTCAATCGCTTACGCTCTTTAGTTTCAAGTAGTCAATTAGGTACTGTAAAAAATGAACAAATTAATTGCTTACCTTGCCAACTTACTAAGCCAACAGCCTTACCATTTAATCAAAGTTCATCTCTTGCATATGCCCCTTTTGATTTAATCCACTCTGATATATGGGGACCCTCTCCTAATCTTACCATGGGGGGATCAAAATACTTTGTGATTTTTATTGACGATTACTCTCAGTTCACATGGCTTTATCTTATGAAAAATCGATCTGAATTGCCTAAAATCTTTCAAAATTTTGCCAACATGATACAAACTCAATTTTCTTGCAAAATTAAAACATTTCGCTGCAAAATTAAAACATTTCGCATTGATAATGCCATGGAATATAAGAAAGAAGAATTATTGAACTTTCTTCAGCAAAATGGCACCATTGTTCATCAGTCATGCCCCGGAACATCACAACAAAATGGTCGAGCAGAAAGCAAGCATAGACATATTCTTGAGACTACTCGTGCCTTGGTTATATCTGCTTCTTGTCCTGAACGTTTCTGGGGAGAAGCTGCCTTAACAGCTGTTTACACAATTAATCGTATACCACTCCTATAAAAAAGAATCAATCTCCTTATGAACGGTTATATGGTAGCTCTCCAAACTATACTGACCTCAAAGTTTTTGGATGTGCTTGCTTCGTTCTCCTTTAGCCCCATCAGCGAACAAAACTAGAACCTCGAACTCACCTTTGTTGTTTTCTCGGATATGGCATTGAACATAAAGGTTACAGATGTTGGGATCCCATCTCAAACCGTCTTCGAGTCTCCCGTCATGTCATTTTTTGGGCAAATAAGATGTTTTCATTCATGTCAAAAATTTCAAATATCATCAGCTACAAAGTTTTTTTTACTGACCCTCTTGTTGATTTACTTCCTGATCCAAACTTTCTTCTTGAGCTCATCACAACGAATCAACCCACGACTGATCTAGAGACTCATGATCCATCTGTGGATCCTTCAAACTCTGAAGAGCATGACATTCCACAAACTTCCCCACTTGAGACACCTGACTTGCCTGAGGACCCCACTTCAGCTACTCTAACTCCCAAGGAACTAGATTCTTCTGACTCACATATACCTACTCTAGAGACTTCTTCTCTCCAGCCCTCTGAATCTCTCTTTGAGTCCCAACTTCCTTCTTCACAGAAAAAGGTAAGAAAGCCGCCTACTCATTTTCAAGACTATCATTGTTTCTCTGCCATTGTCTCTTTACATGAACCACAGTCTTACCGTGAGGCTTGTTCTGATCATGTTTGGCAAAAAGTAATGACTAAAAAGCTACAATCATTAAATAAAACTCATACTTGGGATCTTGTCAATTTACCGCCCGAAAAATCAGCTATAGGGTGCAAATGGGTATATAAAATCAAAACTCGTTCAGATGGATCTATAGATCGTTATAAAGCTCGCCTTGTTGCAAAAGGTTATTCTCAAGAATATGGCATCGATTATGAGAAAACTTTTGCTCATGTCGCTCACCTTACCTCAGTTCGAAACTTTTGCTCCTGTCGCTCGCCTTACCTCAGTTCGAAGCTTAATTGCAGTTGCTGCTACACGTAAATGAAATTTATTTCAAATGGATGGTGATTTAACGGAGGAAGATTATATGCAACCCCCACCAGGATATCATCATCCACCTCATAAAGTTTGTAGACTTCATCGAGCATTGTATGGTCTCAAACAAGCTCCACGAGCTTGGTTTGCTAAGTTTAGCACCTCAGTTTGTCAGTTTGGATTTACCTCCAGCCCTCATGATTCTGCACTCTTCATTAGAAAATCAAAGCATGGGACCATTCTTTTGTTACTTTACGTTGATGATACGATCATCAATGGGGATGATATAACAGGTCTCTCTGATCTCAAATATTTTCACGACCAGAATTTTCTGATGAAAGACTTAGGGGTTCTCAGTTATTTTTTGGGTCTTGAGATCTCCTCTTCGGTTGATGGATATACTCTCTCACAGGCCAAGTATGCTTCAGATCTCTTATCTTGTGCTGGACTGACCGATCGCAAGACTGCTCCAACACCTCTTGAGCCCAACGTTAAACTCACTCATTTTGATGGTTCACCTCTTCCTGACGTTACACTTTACCGACAACTAGTTGGCAGTCTTGTTTATCTCACTGTTACTCAACCTGACATAGCATATGCTGTGCATTTGGTTAGTCAGTTCCTATCAGCTCCTCGTTCAACTCATTATGCTACGGTTCTTCGTATTCTGCGCTACATAAAAAGAACATTGTTTCATGGTCTCCATTTCTCAAAACATTCCTCTCTGGAACTACGTGCCTACTCTGATGCTGATTGGGCTGGCGATCCTACTGATCGGCGTTCCACAACTGGCTTTTGTTTCTTTCTTGGTGATTTTCTAATCTCTTAGCGAAGCAAGAAACAAGCACTAGCTGCTAGGTCAAGCACTGAAGCAGAATATCGAGCTCTTGCTGATACTACACAAGAACTTCTATGGCTTCGATGGTTACTTGAAGACATGGGGGTTACTCATTCGTCTGCCACACAGTTACATTGTGACAACAATAGTGCTAATCAGATTACTCACAATGATGTATTTCATGAGCGGACCAAACATATAGAGATAGATTGTCATTTTATCCGTCAACATATTGTTCGTGGCACCGTTCAACTTCTGTCCATCACATCTCTTGAGCAACCGACAGATATATTTACAAAAGCACATCCAACCGGACAATTTAAAGATCTAATTTTCGAACTCAAGATGGCGTCCTATTCACCACCTTGAAATTGAGGGAGGATGTTAATGTAAAAATAGGATTATAGGTGTATAGATCCTAGATAGCTAGCACTCTTCCTATCCACTCATTCTTATAAATAGAGCCATTGTATTCACCATTTACTACACCATCTAATATAATATATCATCTTCTCTTTTCTGTTAACACCATCTACATGGTATTCTTTTCTCTCTTTCTGTTAATACCGTTAACAGCGAAAACACATCAATTTAGAGCAAAGAAATCCAAGTGGGAGTTATTGATAACAACGTTCTAGTCGTAAGGAAATTACCATACAAAACAGACTGACGCTCACTAATGATGTTCACTATCCTTAAAGTGGGAGTTATTGATAATCCAAGTGGGAGTTATTGATAACAGCATTTCAAATGAATGGGCAAACAAGGTACTAAGTGATGTTGTTGGGACTCCCAGAGGAAAAGTGGATGAAGTTGTGAAGTTTCTAAGAGTCGCTCTTCTCCATATGTAAAGAGCGCGGTGAGCCCCAGAAAGAAAGTTCATCCCTTCTGCTTTTCCTTCATTTTACAAACGAACTAAGCTTCACAGCCGCCTTATTTCTCAGCTGTTGGACCCTGGTTAAGTTAAGTGGAGTAATCGAATAAAATAATCTGGTAAGACCACGCCCTGGTTTTTTTAAAATATAAAGATTACAGTAGTAGCCGCTACTTACCAGTCAAATCTTCTTCGGTCTAGGTGTCGGTCATTGGTTCATTTCTTCTTCTTCTTCTTCTTTTTATGGTTAAATTTAGATTTTAAAATCTTATATTATGGCATGTGATCTGAATCTTAGCCGTATGGGCATCATCAGGAAAACGTCACTTGGTGACAAAGTTCTCTGCTAAGAACAGTCTATGATCATTAAATATTTTACATAATATTAAATTTTAGTCATTTTTAATTACTCAATTTATTACTTTAATCTCACTTGTTTAACGGTCTTAATTGATCGGAATCTATAGTTCGAGACAATGTAATGTTTATTCATTATTTAAAGACAAAATCAGGGCTCTTACAAGTTTTGTCGGACAAAACACAGCACCTTGATGTAATTTTTGCACCGGCTGGATTCCTCAACTTGCAAAATTAAATTCAAATCGAAAGTAATTTTCATTGAAACAATCTATTGAAACAAATTTTATTTAGTAATTGACTCTTCGATATTTGGGTGTGAACACCTGAGTGTGCAAGGAAAATTAAAACTAACATAAGGAGAGGAGATCAACTTTTTTCTTTATATTATATAGATTCTCAAGACTTGGCACACGTTTTGGCAGTAGGTAACTGAGAGTTGTGAGTACTGTTCACGCTTTACAATTCTCTTACGTTTTTAGTCAATTTAATTTGTTATTCTTCATTGTTTTTTCTAACTAAGAACAGAGATGTTATAATAACTTATAACACGATATTACAATTTTTTGTTATTATTGATGTATGTGTTACTTCAATTGAACTCGTAACTTTTCTTAACGTTCGAATTAGATTGATAATTTTTGTATCTGGATAAGAAGAAAAAACGATATTTGAAATTTATGAGGGGGCTGCGCGGTCGTGCATTAGGTCCGCCTCTGAAATTTGATCCCATCTAAAATACCCTTGAGTCCCCCCGTCTCTCACTTTCAAAACATGCACTCAACCCTTTTTTAGTAACAATAGATGAAAAAAATTGCTCCCAAAATAGCGCACATAAGATGGAACGCGCACATAAGATGGAACCCTAAAGTTTCTCCTTCTTTATACTCCGTACTTCTCTATGGCTCTCTGCATTATACATTTGTACTACGCACGTAAACAAAATATCTTAGCCTCTCGCCGGTCCACTTGAACAGTCACATGAAGGCATCGAACCGTACATGGTACCCATGCATCACACGGTGTCCTGAGTCATGTCAGGTTATGCATGTACTAATTAATCATCGCACAAACTATAGCCACAAAAAAAAAATCATTTACCCAGTCGTAAACAATTTACAACGTGCTCTCGAAATTCTAATATCTCTAAAAAAATCTCTTTTTGTCAGTCCTCAAGACGGTCGGTTGTGCAGCTTAAATTCTACAAATCTCTGTCTGTAGTCACAAGAAAAGACACCGAAAGGAGCTATGAATGTGGTGGAGGGAGGGAGGCCATGGCCTCCGCCTAGGTTCTAAAAGTCAGTTGCGTTTTGCTTTTTCTTATTACGCTTCGATCAAGTTGTCATCCAACTAAATTTGTACGAAATACAATCATGTATGTATCTCAAATTATGTGACTATTAAGTCGGAGTCATAGTTCCCCATGCCTTTTTTTTTTTTTGGCTTACTATGCAGTATTTGGAGAGCCACATGACTGAAATTAAATAACAGTGACAAATGTGATTAACCTTTTTAAAATTGAGCAATACAAAAAGCAGGGATGCCTGCTACCTCAGGCTAAACAAGGACATCCCACCAAAGAGATTTTGTACAATTAAATCGAGCAGTAACAAGATACGAGACAATAAACACCCTAGAGCATACTATCTTGTGCATTCGTGCGGGTTCATTAGCTAGTTTTAGGTAATTTATCAATCGTTGAAATGTTCAATTCTTAAGATCACTGCGTCCAATGCAAAAACCAGGAGCGCCTGCTATTTGAGGCTAAGACAATCATATCCTACTAGGGTTGGCAATTTGATCCACAACCAGCAGATCTCTGACCCGCCTCATCCCGATAGGAATGAGTTATTTTGACTTTGATAAGGTTTATGGTGCAGATATGATATTAAAAATTTTAACTTGCAGCGGGCAAGGGTCGGATTTGTATTCTGCCAATCTGCCTGGTATCTGATCCGACCTGTAACCCATCCCGTTTTAATTAAATATAACCCTAATTTGCTACTCAATCATAGTCATCCATTTAGTGCTTTAAATATTCTAAGAAACCCTATAGCTGCCAGTTTTCTCATCTGATCTTCTTCCTGATGCGCCCTCTCTCTTCTTTCAAACTGTCTTCCTCTGCGTTGCTCAGCGCCTTATCTTCCCCTCGTCGTCCCCGGTCACTGCCACGGACGACCTCCAGCTTACGACCACCAACCGTCCACCAAACAGTGCCACAACCACCTAACAGTCCAACCACAGTCCACCTCAACCAAACACCGTCATCACCGCCTCCACCGTCGCTACCACCAAACCATTCACCATCTACCATCGCCACTGCAGCTCTCTGAACAAGGCAATTTTTGAGATCTATTCTTATGCTTTTGATCACCTAAAATTTATGTTGGAATTACTGGGTGTTCCATCTTCGGGTTTGCAAAAAAAAAATTTAATCATTGATGTCCTCATCTTTAAGATCCTTTGGTTTCTGGTTCCTCGACTGGTGTAAAACTCTAATTAACTATCCTCGGCTAGTCTTCTTCGGCTCTGGAATTTGGTTTTGGCTGGAGAGTATCAAAAAACCTGTCTGATGCAAAGAAAATTAGGGCGATGGTGCGGGTTTTTTAAAAGTCCGCCGGATTGGGGATGGTCTTCCTATCTTTAGACCCTATGGCGGGACAGAGCCGAGCGGTGTCTAAGGACTACTGGGGCGGGTAGAATTTTATAAGATCTACATCCGATCCGCCTCATTACCATTCTTACATCCCACCGATTGCAAACTGGCAAATAAAAAATATGGTCCATATGGAAAGAAAGATTATATCAAGATATTTTGTACAATGCAAGAAACAATACTCAATGCAATCCCTATCAAGAATCAGTATAAATCCAAAAGACAAGAGCTGCCGTGATAATTATCTTGGATAAAAACTTAGGGAATGCCCTCAACCTATTTGTATTTGGCAGGCTATTCGAAGCGGGTTGCGACTTAGCCTCAAGTATATAAGTCGTCTTACATTATTCTTTAGGATCAAAGAGGGAGGAGTTTTTTTAGAGGATTTTTAAAAGACAAATATCTATAATCTCCATAGATCTATTATTACCGTAAATTAGTCTTTTACGGAACCACGTAAATCTTCTATTTCAAGTGTGTTTATTTTCTTTTATTACCTTTACCTCTTTTCTTTATTGCCTGGTGCAAAGTTTATTTATTTATTTTTTCAACGAGGCGCACGTTTTCATTATGGGAATTTTTTTTTCTTTTCACGAGGCGCACGTTTTCATTATGGGTGGGAAAAGTTTGATCAAGCAAATAATGACAACTTTTAGCTTTCGTCTAGAGGTGAAATTACCTATAACAAGGAATGATGGACGACCAAGTGGCCCTCAGCAACAATTGTTAGTGACTGCCTTTTGATCTTTTTCACCATTATCTTTTAGAGGTGACGAAGATGATGATGTGTTTTCTTTTGTATTTCTTCAGGCTGCCTCTAATGACATTCAGTGGGAGAAAAAAATTTATCCGAAGGGCCGCAAGAGAAACAGGTTGGCTCCAAATTTTACTTGCACGGCACCGTGGATAACCCCGAGTTTGACGATAAGACAGTTAAGGCCAAGAGGTAAGATTCTTCACCGTTCTATCACATTGTATAAATTACAGTAGAGTAGTCATAATTTTTATTTTCTTTTCCGGTATGTGATAAAATGCTACTAGAAGAAGTTATTTAGGATTAGAAAATTGTTGGGATTATACTCATGTTTTCATTAGAACCTAAAGCAACTAGAAGAGTTGAATAAAAAGAGTTCTAAGCAGCCAATTAGAAGAAGTTGAATTGAATCACGTATCTAAGAAATCAAAGATATTTAGGTCGCCTCTCCTAGGGTTGGACGAAGTACGAAGTTCTGATCCCGACTTGTTAGATGGGGTACGTAGCACACTCGACTTCCGTTATTGAATTCAAACTGAATTTAGGTTTAGGTTTAGCTAAGATTTTGTTTGTCTTTAGTTGTGTTTTTGTCTAATTTGTGTTTCGAATACAAATGATAAAAATCACTTAAAACAAGTAAAACTGTTTAGGATACAATTGGAGACCTCCGTATAAACAAGTTAAGCTGTTTACGAATCGCTAAACCTAGGACATGACAGGGTGCCTAATATTTTTCCTTATAAATTAATCTAGGAATGACTAAGCCTCGGATTTGATAAGTTATGATACCCCACATGGTTCTGGTGTGATTTGATCTCACACGGAAATGAGTAGTACATGCATTATTTCATCTCACGTGAAAGCTATTAATAATAGCAGCAAAAATTTGCATTGATAACTTGCTTTTAACTTTTCTTGCACTGGTACAGCCTGCTTCTTCTTCATCAGAAATGGAAGAACCCACCAGCAATCCAACAGAAAAAAGGTATCTCCCTCTAATCGCTTGCTCCATCCTTCAAAAATATCACTTCTTTTTGGTGCTTCATCTAACTATCGCTCTATCACTGTTATTTCAGGTGTGCTCTTGTTACAGGGGCCAACAGAGGAATTGGACTTGAAACATGTCGCCAACTAGCATCTAAAGGGATTCTAGTTATTTTAACTGCAATGGATGAGGAGGAAGGACTCGAAGCTACTAAAAGCCTTAAGGTCTCTGGTCTATCAGATGTGGTTTTTCATCAGCTTGATGTGAAAGATCCTGCCAGCATTGCTTCACTGGCAAAATTTGTAGAAACCAACTTCAGAAAACTTGATATTCTGGTGAGAAGGAAAGCGAAGTTTTGAATTCAATGCTTTATTTTATGAAATCACTCTAGATAGATATGTATAGAATACGATAAGCAAACAAGAGAACAAAAGAGATCTGAGAAAACTCAAATTCCTGCACAAGTCAGATTTACAACACACTCTCTCTCTCTCTCTCATGTATCTCTCAATTGTTTACTTATTCAAAGAACAATACAAGATAACTTACATATACTAAGAGGACAACTTGCATATGCCTAAGTGATAAGTAGCGATCTTCGGATGTCTTATATACCTAGGACCAAGTTGTAACATATATATTAACACTTTAGATGCATTTTAGTTTCTCGACTAAGCATGACTTCATGTAATTTCTGCAAATCAAATCTTTTGCAGGTCAATAATGCAGGTGAACACGGAGTTCATTTCAACGATGAAGCATTTAAAGCCTACAAAGATGGAGCAGGGGTTGTAAGTGCTTGTAACTTTCCACTTGTTACAATTGATCAAGTAAAATTTGCACTATGAGACCTTTTTTTTTCGAAATGGGCAAGGTAAATCCAGGAATATGTTTGGAAAAAAAGTAGACGGACTATACTTCAAAGTGACATGAACAAGTGTAGGCAAAGTCTACTTCCACACCTCAAATGCTTGTCATCTTCGTGATTGGTCGCAAAACAGTCAATATTTTTATCACTGGTGCACTTTTCTGCAACAAACTGAGATATGATCAAGCATTTGAGCATGTGGAAATCGACGTTCCCCTATGGGCAGCAAAATATCACAAGATAACGCTATAGATGTCACTTTCTGGAGATTATTAGCTGAATTTTCAAGATTTTTCCCAATTGACCTTGTAGACAAACTGAACCTGTAGGCATCAGGATAATAGAACGCGTGAGAGAACTTTTAAAGTTCATTTTGTCCCTAAAGAAAAGTTCACTTCAACCTTTTTAACAAAGCTAACAGTTGGAGATGCATTTTCCTCCAATGACGAGGGCGAGTTAAAAAGGATAATTTAACAGGTGAAGTAGAAGGAAAGCAAAAATTTTGGCCACATTAGATTAACCAAGGATAGGTCCAAAACTTCGAAGGGGAGTATCTGATGCACAGCAGCATAACAGTAATGCTATGCTTTGGCCAGCTAGAAGTGACCGATGAGAATCTGCATCTGTTAACGGGAATCGTGGAGCAGACTTTTGAAATGGCAATAGAGTGTTTGAGAACTAATTACTACGGAACTAAGAAAGTGACAGAAGCACTTCTTCCTCTTCTTCAACTCTCAAGTTCAGCAAGAATCGTAAATGTCTCGTCCATTTTTGGACAGCTATCTGTAAGTCGAAACGTTTAATTTTCAGCTTGATTAGCACTTAGCAGCACATACAAGAAGCTAAAATCATTCCTTCTTCTTCTTTTCTCAGTATATCAAAAATGAGAAGGTGAGAGCAGAACTGGAAAGCATTGATAGCTTAACAGAAGAGAAAATTGATGATATCTTGCAGTTGTTTCTGAGGGACTTTAAGGAGGACAGATTGAAGGCTAATGGTTGGCCTATGACACTGTCTGCTTATAAAGTTTCAAAAGCTGCGATCAATGCTTATACAAGACTCACAGCAAGGAGATTTCCTAGTATCCTTGTTAATTGTGTCCATCCGGGATATTGCAAAACAGATATTACACGTTATATAGGACACTTGACACCTGCGGAAGGTGCTCAAGCTCCTGTAATGGTGGCTTTGTTGCCTGATGGAGGTCCTTCTGGCCTCTACTTCGATCGGATGGATGCATCCCCTTTCTGATGAAGATATTGTGTTGAAGTAAAAACAACCTTGATCTATTACTAATTAAGTTTGTGTGTTAATGGCATGTTAGTGGTCATTGGTCATGGGTTAGTGGTGTGCTAATAATATGTTAGCGGTGCATATGTTACAAATGCATTACTCGTATGGTTATGATGATGAGTAGTAGTTTAGTAATTGTGTACACAGTGAAGTGAGTGGTGTGGTTATTGTGAGTTACTTTTAAGCACTAAATAAACGCATATATCTCAACTATTTTGATCAAGTGAAATGAAAGTATTCTCTCAAATATCTTTTCATTGCTTCCTCGTCTATTTGTGAGTGTGAGTTTCGGTGACACTTTGTCTTCAAAGATAGTCCATTAGTATCCGAATTACCAGAAGAACTTGTATCTTTATTATGTACAAGAAAATTTCATGTTCTATGATTCTCTTTTTGGCGTTCTCCAAAAGATATGGTGTCCAAATGTGTTTTCGGGTTTATTTAAGTGTCAAAATGATGGTACAAAAAGAAGATGAAGAGGTAAAGAGAAAAGAATAAAGTGTAAATATAATAACTAGCCGATGGACTGTGCAAATGCACAGACTTGCACGGAGCACGATTAAATTTTACTTGACTGTCAATCATGTACTTTAACATAGAGGAATTGTATCTAATTTCCAAAAAGAAAAACGAATGAGTTTCAACATAGTATATAAGCTAATAAATGTATTTATTTTAGGCATAATAATTAACTTTTCTCAATTAAATCATTATTTTTCAAATTAAATAACCCACTACTCAAGACAATTAAAATCTTATTGACGATAAATGTTAATTCAAACGATTAAAACAATTTTGCTAAAATGTTGATTCCATTCTTTTTTATCCTTGATTGTTTTGCATATAAAAATCTATAAAGTATTTGCAATCAATACCATCACATGCCTCATGTACTGCCCCATTTAATGTAACCACAAATTTGTTTAATAAAGATATTTAATTCAAACATATATAGCCCAATGAAAATACTGAGTACCATTAAGAACATTGTGGTAGTACGTGTATGTAGGGATGAAAATTTGATCTGCAACAGACGGATATCCGACCCGCCCTGATTCTATAAGAGCGTATTTTTTTTTTTTTTTTTACTTTGACCGAGTTATGGGGTGGATATGGTATTTAAAATTAAAACCTGCACCGGGTGTAGGTCGGGTTTAATATTTAGTTTGAGCACACTGCTATCTGTCCCGCCGCGCTCCTTATATGTTTTATATTTAGTTTTTTGCCTAACCCTAAATCTATGCAATCCCAATCGTCCATCTCCATAGTATAAAAGGTGGACAAAAGCCCTACCTAACATAATCTCTTTCTCTGCCTGTCTTCTCTCTTCAGCCGCCGCATCTTCACTCTTCTCTCTACATCAGTACGCCGCATGGTCACGGCCTCCACGAACTAACCACCACAGTCACCTCCTTTCTGCGCCACATGGTCACCATGCTTATCTCCGCCAGCCACTTACCCATCTCCACCATGTGAAACCTCCAGTCTGCCGCCGAAGCTTCTCGCCTCTGATTGTTGCGGCGATGTATCGGACGCTTCCTTCGCCGATCGCTCGTCACCATTTATCTTTAAGTTTTTAATCTTTTGTAGAAATTGTTCTCATATACTGCGTTAAAAGTTGTCATGGAGTTCCATTTTTTTTTTATGGCTATAGATGGCTGTTTTGAAATGGTGAGTGGTTGCGTAACAGGTGTTTGACTGTTTAAGGATGGTTTATGGGGTATAAGGGTTATTACCAACTATTGCCTGGTTTACAGAGAGCAGATCTCAGGGCGGGACTGAGTCGAGATTTATTTAGTCCGTCGGATCGGGAATGGTATTCCCGTCCCTTGACCCGATGGAGGGGTGGGTCGGAGTCGGAGTCGCGTACTTGAGCACCGGGGCGAGTACGGATCTATAAGATCCTCGTCTGACCCACCTCATTGCCATTTCAACTTGTATGCGAACCGATTAAACCTCAAAGACTGCATCTTTAATGAAGACTACATCTTTACTGAAGAGAACATTCTGATTTTTGTAAATAAATAGAAAACTTTCATCTCAAAAGATGCTCGTTTAACGGAAATTTTTAGAGTTCCTAGTTTCTACACATATTTAACAAACTTTTAGGTTTTGCAAAGAAACTAAACTTACCATCTTCCTTGTTAATAAAGTTCATTCTTTGTTTTATTTTAGTATTGGTATCATTTGTCGACCACTAGTACACTATCATCCTAACACCTTCT
Source organism: Escallonia herrerae (assembly GCA_033070095.1). Taxonomy (NCBI): domain Eukaryota; kingdom Viridiplantae; phylum Streptophyta; class Magnoliopsida; order Escalloniales; family Escalloniaceae; genus Escallonia; species Escallonia herrerae. The sequence continues at coordinate 51,090 of JAVXUP010003182.1, read as the reverse complement.
TGCCACCGATTCTTTTGCCCTTGTCAAGAACCATTATCTCTACTATCGTCATCATCGCAGTCACCACTACTAAATATTTTTGTTATCACTGCCTATTGCAATGCCTTTGCATTGCCACCACCAATTAGCGCAAACATATCCAACTAACACTTTCACATTGTCAACATCCACTACCCTACTACGATTACTACCAATATCACTTCGATAATTACCATTCACATATCCATACCATCTCTGTCACCTTTACTGTCACCATCGACCCACCATTAACTACCACTTTTATCCACGCCACATTACATCTACCATATTGGTACCACTTACAATGTTTCTATTTGTATTGGAGTGAAAATTGTTTAAAACCTTATCTCCCTTTCCACTTCCTTTTGTACTCAAACTAATTCTAAGCTTGTCAAAAGTTACTCCCATTTTTTTCCGATTCTCTTATGTAGTCTAATCTCGGAAAGAATTGGTTCAAAACCGAATATATCATGTTAGACTTAAAAGGTTGGTGCATAAAACTTCAAACGCTTATGGCAATGTATAATTTTTACAAAAGTTACCTTTAGCAATCTTAAAAGACAAATGCTGCTATGCTTTCACTTCTCTGGAAATCATTAACCTTCTTTTTATTCTTCTTAAAAAATAAAATAAATGAATAATTATGCAATGAAGTTATATACCCATAAATAGATAGAGGTTATATACCTGTAGACTGAGTTAGTGACACGATATTTACCAAGAATAATTCAAAGTGAACAACTTACGTTTAATAAATAGTCTCCCAAGGATCCTGAGGATAAGATCTCTAGAAATAATTCATTTATCTTACCTATAGTGAATTTTAAGGGACAAATGTTGCAAATGTTTTATGTTGGCAATAAAGCCTCCTTTGTACTCTTTTTCTCCTTGCAAAAGACTATATATATGTTTGTCCAAAAAGTTACATGTACAAAGTTCAAGTTTTAATCAATCTCTAAAAACTTAAGATGCTCCATACGAACAAAAAGATGGTAAAAACACAATAAAAAAAGTTTATATTGAATTCCTCCAATCAAAAATTATGTTGCGTACATAATAGTGACGGTGATTTTTAGATCTAAAGAAAAGAAGTTTGCATACATGAATATATATATATAGGGAGCTGATCCATTGATAGCGCTAGCAAAATGGGGTATTTGCTAGCGCGATCTGGACCGTCCATCCTGAAAGATGGACGGCCCAGATCTTTTTTTTTGCGTTTTTTTAATTACGTCCGCTACATTATGTAGCGGACAATTTTTTAACTTTTTTTTGACAATAATACCCTTCGAGTCCGTCCGCTACATTATGTAGCGGACAAGTTTTCAGATCTTTTTTCTCTTTCTGTCTTTAATGTTCTGACAGAAATGACAGAGTCCGTTACGGGTGTAGCGGACAAATAGACAGTCCGCTACATAATGTAGCGGACAAGTAGACAATATATTTTCTGATACATCTCTCTTTCACGTCAATTTCTCACTTTCTCTTGTCCTTTCTCTCTCTTTCTCTCTCTTCTTTTCTCCTCAGTATGTTTGGAACAAGCTCAGCATTCATCCTCCTGTATTGATTCAGCAACTATACCTTTTAACAAACAGAAATTCCAACTGAATGAGAGCAAACAAAGGAGCTAAGATTGGAAAGCTGGAATCCGTGGCTTTCAATTCCAACCGAAGCTCACCGCCTGACTCCTTTGAGCAGAATCCGTGGCTTTCAATTCCTCTGTCTACTCTGATAAACAATATAAACGCACACCCAGAGAGCTAAAAGGCCAGAAAACTCTTTCCCGAGGAAAGACTTGCCACAGTTTTTGGGATATGAAGCATATGTTTGTAGTATCAAGATGATAGGGTGGTGCTGTTCTCGAGAAAATAGAGGAAGAAGAAGAAGAAGAAGCTGTTTGGTTAGAAAGGTTCTGAATTCAGAGATGGGGTCAGAGATCCTCGCTGTCCACATCATCGTCGATGTCCCGGTGCCGCTTGTCCTTGTAGTCCTCCTTCAATATCTTCGCCCAGTCCGGTATGTTCACCGGCAGCGACGACGCCATTCCCCCGACCACCGCCTCAGCCCTCTTCACCGCTGCCAGCGGCTTCTTCCTCAAACTCACCACCGGTTTCCAGTAGTTCGGCGAGACGCCGCAGCCGCCGACCGAGCTCCACACGTCCGATTCGTTGAGCTCCAAGCCCGAGTCTAGCCCGATGAAAAGAAAAGCAAAGCACAGATGAGAAGAATTTATTCGGTTGTTGAAGAAGAAGCAAAGCAGGAATGGGGGAGTGGAGTGGGGACAGCGAGAGAGAGAGAGAGAGAGTCAGAACAGAAATGAGAAAGAAAGGACAGAGAGTGAGTTAGTCAGAAAGTCCGCTACATTATGTAGCGGACAAGTTTTCAGAGAGTATTTTTATCAAAAAATGGTCCGCTACATAATGTAGCGGACTGATTTAAAAAAAGTCAGAACAGTAGTCTCGATAGTCCGCTACATTATGTAGCGGATGGGCACAAAGGGTATTTTTGTCAAAAAATTGTCCGCTACATAATGTAGCGGACGTACTTAAAAAAATGCAAAAAAAAAGATCTGGGCCGTCCATCTTTCGGGATGGACGGTCCAGATCGCGCTAGCAAATACTCCATTTTGCTAGCGCTATCAATGGATCAGCTCCCATATATATATATATATATATATATGCCACTAAAGATGGTTGTAATTAAAACTTCATACGTGGTGACAAAAAACTATTGAAAGGTCTGTTGAGTATGTAATGAAAAGAAATACATCTCTATCTCTCCATATTGAGAAGCTTCAAGAGCATTTTACCGTGATGTGTTATATTTCTTAGATGCTACGTAGTCATAAAACAAAACTCACTAAATGTTGTCTTTCATCACTGAGTCTCTCTTATACAAACCTCAACATCACTTTGCGTTTCTTCCTCCATCAATGGCATGTTTCTTCCTCCATCAACGGTCAGGTCCCACAACCATCACCATTGCGATATCTGCACCTCCATGGCCACGTACTATACTACGAACACCTTTTACAGTTGTTTCTTCTTTTAAAGTAAAAAAGAAATAAACAAATCAAAAAATGACTCTCCATCTCTTGCTAGTTCCTTTGGATTGCTAAACAAACTATTCCTCCACCATAGCCATCTATTACACTTCTCAACCTTCAATCCCTGTCAATTCCAAGCTTTGCAATAACATCAACCAAAACTACATTTAATCATTCATTTAATCCCTTTAGATAATATTTACCATCACCATGAATCCTTAACCTCCACACCTTCTTTCGAAAACCCAGTCGTACCAGTCGTACCATCAACCACTACCACCACCTTTAATCATTCATTTAATCTCCTTATATAAAAATTATCATCACCGTGAATCCTTAACCATCGTGCCCATTTTCAAAACCAACAGCCACCGTAACCTTTTGGGTCGTCACAACTTCAATCCTTAACATGGAAATTAATCTGTATACTAACTACAAACTCTAGAAATCCATAATAAAAAACATCACCTCCGTGAGTCATATCTTTCTACAAATCAATGTTTAGCCACCAATACAGTCATCTCACAACCACAATAAGTCTTCATGTCCCTATCTTTTTCCCTCGTCTATCTTTCCTTTCAAATATTTAGAGTAGTTTAGTAACATCTTTTGCGAACTCCAAAGCTAACATTTACCTTCTCATAAATTAATAAGACACAAATTTGAGGTATGGGCTACATTATTTTTCTGTTAATTTATCACTACAATTTCAACCTCTACCAATGACATTTTTCCACAACCACTATCATTGTCATATTTGTAAGTTCGTAGTTGCCATTATTTTCTACACCTCTTGCATTTGTCTCTTTTCCTCTCAAGTGAAGGTAAGAAAGAAAAGTAATCGTCATTTACCTGCCCTCTCTTAGTGGTTCTCTAATATTGTTGACATGATCTTCCTCTACAATGACCATCTATGACTACTGCTATTGTTGTCAATCTACACCTTCATAGCCACCATCACTATTAACTAACCTCCGATCACCGGGCACTCCAAGCATTACCACTTCATCAACCATTGCACATTCAATCATTAACTTATTCCCTTCAAGAAAATGATTGTCAACACCAAAAACTTAAACAGCTACACAATTACCACAACCTTTTTGGACATTGCTGCATCGATCCTCGATCTTTCATACCCCAATCATTGGCTATCGTTAAGCATCATCACCCATGATTGTGTCTGTCAACAAATCAACCCAACCAAAATAGTTCTTTCCATTTGGGTCTTGGCTTAGCAATTGTTTGCAGAAGATGCTACTTACTGTCTATAACTTAGGCTCTGTTTGAGAGAGTTTTTTTTTTTTTTTGTGTTTTGTAAATTGGAAAAATAAACGCGTTTGGCAACCAATTTTTGTTTTTTTTCTTCAGTTAAAAAAATCAGTTTTTAAACCAAGACTGTTTTTGAAAACTCCAAAAATGAGTTTCGATTTTTATTTTGAGACCACCACCACCCTCCCACCGCCCACTACCATTGTCTACCGCCGGCCGGTGACTACCACCGCCGGTGATCATCGCTGGCAATTGCCGGTAGTAGACGACCACTGACGACCACCACTAGTGGCCAACAGCCACCAGGCACCGCCGACGACTGGCCACCACTACCGTCAGCCACCGCCATGCGCCCACCACCGCCACGACAAACCACCACCAAAGAAAACACTCAAAATAAAAACAAGGTAATCAAACACCAAAAAAACTCAAAATAAAAATTGGGCTATCAAACACCCACTTGTTTTTGTAAAAAAAAAATTAAACTAATTTTGGTCTTTATTTTTTTGAAAACAGAAAATCAAAATTGAAAGTGTTGTCAAACGGTGCCTTAATGTAGTAAAATTCCTTAATAACTTTAAAGATTACACTTACTTCACTATGTATCTTTAATGTAGAAAGGTGAGAAATATTTACACAATGTTTTTGCTAAGTTCATTTATCCACAAATATATTAGAAAAGGTGGGTTTTTATCTTTTGGACAGGAAATTAATTTTCGTTATATAGTTGATCGTACCTAAATAAGTTACATTAAGTATAATGTAGCCACTACATTAAAAGTGTGCTCCCTATTTCATGAAAATAAAATGGAGGGCTCTAATAATGGTTTTTGGGACAAAACTTAAAGCGCCTGACATTAGGAAATGAATATTTTCATGCCCCTCGTTCGTCATTAAAAAAGATATACTTTTTGTCATTAATATACTTTATAGTAACAAAAAAGGGTGTGGAACGGCATATTGGGCGTGAAAATTGACGCTCCCAATTATATACGGTTTGAGAGTGCTCCTGCTTAAGTTTGATTAAACTAAAATAGGCTGTCATATGTAACTTTTCTTTATTTTATCACAAGAGCTCCAACGAGACATCCAAAACATGTACTAAGTCACTCCAATGAATATGTGGAATTCCAAAACAACCTCCCAAGCTACTGCCTAATTACTTCAGGTATTGTTATAATTAAAGGAACTTAATTAGTGAAAGAAGAAGGGGTTAAGCCTAGTCTATTGTGGTATATATATGTCGCGTGGTCTCTTTGAAATGACTGAAGTACCATGCTGGACATTCGACACTTGGACATGTGTGTGTGATATGGGCATAACACGTCTTATAGGATATGCCCCTAAGAAAGCTATTATATTGTACTTCATTACAATTCTTTACTGCTTTGAGGTGAGATAATTTTTTTAATTTAGGCATACGTCACAAAAAAAAAATTAATTTACCTTGTTAGGAACATTTACAAAGAAAAAAAAACCTTGAATCTTTTGTTGTGTCCGAGTGTCTTTGATCTTATAAATTAGACAAATTCGACACTTATGTATGTCAGCCACACACTTGCACCGATGCCATATAACATAAATTGTAGTATGGGGAAACCATGTTGCTAAGTCGAACTTATGCAATTGTTTAATCTATAAAAGCCACTTGCTCTAGAACTAAAACTTTACGCATCATAAAATTAATTTAGGATAATCATACGATAGGTGTACCTAAAGTACTTGATCAGCCATATATGCCAACTGTGATCATTATCTATGCATAATAACGTGTTCTTTTGTAACCTATTAATCCTTTTTTTTTTTGTTTATTGCTTAAAGTGGCATAAACAGGCTAGACTTATAGACAAAAGAGATCTTTTTAGGCAAAATTGAGGTGCAACTATCAATGCATTACTATGATCATGAACGAACCAATGGTGCTGCCAAAGGGTTATTTTTGCTTCTGGGTTATTCAATGTCAACTAAAACTGAGGAAACCATCTTTCTAACTACTTCGAGAGAGGGAAGCCGTAATTTGGAGCCATCAAATGGGTCCTTACAATAAAAGTGGGAAGCCGTATATCTCTCAACACTTGGGCACTTATAGGGGTGGCAATGGGTGGGTTGGGTTGGGTCAGAGAAATGTGGGTCAGCTATGGGTTGGGTCAGAGAAATGTGGGTCAGCTATGGGTTAGGTCAGAAACGGGTCAAGCATGACTTGGGTTGGAACGGGTTGGGTCAAAAAACGGGTCTATTGCTCATACCCGACCCGAATCATTTAAAAAGTTCCTTTTTTTTTTTCTCTTCCTTTTTAAAAATTTAAAAAATGTAATTATTGGTATCATTAAGGTGGTATTTTGCATCCCAATTCTATTACAAATTAAAAAGAGAAAATACTAATTAAGACATATTGCACACTAAATCTAAAAGGAAAGACATCACTTTTACATAAATTAAAATTTCATAAAAATAAGACATTGCAAACTAAACCTTCTAAACCTTGTTAAGGAAAAACATCACTTTTACATAATTAAAATTGCATGAAAATAAAAAACATGACAATCTTCAGAGAGTGATATTTCCACATGAGACAAATTAGCACCAGCATAGCATATCATGGGGATGAAGGGATGCTTTTTGTGCATATTAATGACCTGCAATTGGAAAGTTTCTCTGGCCAAAAGACTACAAAACCAGGAGTTATTAGGCCTTATAAAAAAAAAAAGAAGAAAAGACCTTGTGTTTCCACATCAATATTGCAAACAATACACCAGAATCAGCAACATCTTGTAATATGGCACCTGCAGCTTGCATCATTGCATAAGCAAGGGAAAGACAATCCCGAAGCATCTAAGGCATTTTGGCCTGCATAAGAATATTTCAGTACCATCTATTTTATGGTATTAACTGTGATACAAGGAACTGTGAACAATAATAACCAGGGGTGCACCTAGATGAAAATGCCCGGTGAACAAAATGTTCACCTTCAGCTAGGTTGTCACGCCCCCGACCCGGAGGCGGACTTTCATATACTATTTCAAAATATTCCTACTTACGAGAAATATAATACTCAAAGTATCTTACCAAAAATATTACCTCAAATAGGTAATCAAAGCTCTAAATCATATCTGAAATCAAAGATATTTGTACTCATCATCAAAGTCTAATAAATGCAGTGAAAATCTGATAACAATAGTCACCTCCCATACTTTGAGATTCCCAGAAGTCGCTTATCAAAACTATTACAACTATCGTATTTTCAAGTCACTAAAGAAAGTCCAAAATTAAAGAACAGCTCCGACTGATGCTTATAAATAACTCCTCTACTAATGTCTCATCTTAATTACCTGAAATGGGAGGAGAGAGGGGGTGAGCACAAAACCCAGTAAATATCACACGTACACACCCACGAAGTACAACGCAGGTATCCAAGAATATATAGCTGAGTCCAACAAAACATATGAAAACAAAAGTGCAAAGACGATTGAAAATCTTAGCACGGCCAATAATTCCACTTTGGGACATTCCAATTCGTCAAATATCAAGTCAAAGTCAAATGAATACAGTCAAATAATTGAACTAATTATCAAATATGATACAATCACGTAATACGTGACTATAAAGCACGTTAACCTAAGCACGCGAAGGTTCTAAGTTCAAAGTTACATACTGGTAGCAATTGTCATATCATGTCATGACATCACGTTGACCTAAGCACGTGAAGTAAATATTTGTTCAATTTAAAAAGGCAAAACGAATGTCAAAGTATCTCACAGATATACTAGTCGCAGAAATATCAAAACTTGCATTTTAATAAAGAGGACTTAACGATTTCATAAATTACTCAATATTGTAGTGAATTGAAGAGGACGAAGAGACGAGTTTAATAGAATTGGAATCGCTTGAACGCGAGTTTGTCCGGTTCCAGAAATTTTAAATAACGACATATGGGCAAAAAGGCTAACAAAATGTGTGCACCATTCAAAGTTGGACACGTGGCAAGCCCCCCCCCCCCCCCCCCCCCCCCTTTCCTCCACACGGCTGCTTCCATATGAAAGAAGCTAAAAACTCTTCCAAGCAATGATTGGCATTAATAAGATATATTGCCAAGTAACAATAGCGAGCGGTAGTCGGCAGAGAAGCAATGATGGCGGCAGCCATCAGAGAAAGAAACAAAGTCCGAACAGTAATAGAAAAGAAAAGCCCCACAGTAATAAAAAATCTAAAGCTATCGATGGAGATTTACGGCGTGAACTGGCACATCAACGGAAGCATTAACACTTCTAAGATGTGTGTGCAATTTCGACACAATATACCACATTTGAACAGTCACGTTAATTTTGACAAAAATATAAATTTTTATCATTGATCTAAAATCGGAATAGCATGACATCATGATAATGAAGCGGATTTATACATGAAACCCTTACTTCAATTCACGCTACAAGATTTGCAAAGTTGTGTAATCTTCCGAAAATATTAAACATAATTAATAAAATCAACCACTAAGATTAAAATCTTCTAATCAATTGTTTTTTGATTAGGGTTTAGGATCGATTTAGGATCGATTGCTTACCAATTATGAGTAAAAAGTTAAATTTCAAGCCCTAATTTTCTCCTTCTTCTATCTCTCTGTAACCAAAATTAAATATACCGATAAACAGATTTCGCTAGCCTTTAAAAGTCTCTAAGATTGGTAAATAACTAAAAGACCCCTAAATATTCATTACTTATTTCAAAATACCCCATAAATAATTAAATTTGCAAAGATACCCTAAATATAATAATAATTTAATTACTAGTTATTTTGGGGTCTTACATCCTCCCCTACTCATAAAAATTTCGTCCTTGAAATTTACGTATTGAATAGGAATGGATACTTCTTTCTCATCGACTCCTCAAGTTCCGACGTGGTCTCCTCCACAGCATGGTTCCTCCAAAGTACTTTTCCCAAAGGTATAGTCTTGGTATGCAAAATCTAATCTTGCTTGCCCAAAATCTCTACAGGCTGTTCTTTCTTCTTCTCGCTTGCCCAGAAGAAGAAAATAATACCTGATAAAAGAGGAAGATTTAGAAGCAGAGAAATAGGAATGGAGGCTGCCGACGACAAAGAGAGGGACTCCGGTGGTTATCTCGATCGAAGGCGCCGCTAGGATACGACAACAGAGAGAGGCCATCAGCAACTATCTATAGATCTGTTGGGTTCGGCGCCGGAGATGGTGGTGATGTCGCGTTTAGATCTGTTGGATTGTGAGTGTGAGTCTTGTGACAGCCGAAGAGTTGAGAGGCAGATTTAGGGTATTTCCTTTTGTTTATATAGTGACCCATTTGGACCCGCGGGTCGAGCCACCCAACCCACCATGACCCTTATTTATCTCAGCAACCCAAATCTGACCCGCGGGTCGAGCCACCTATCCGACGGGTCTACTTGGGTTGACCCGTAGATGCCAAAAACAAATGGGTTGGGTTGTATGGGTTGGGTCATATTTTGCCAGCCCTAGGCACTTAGTAGCATTTTCAGTTCTATATATGTTTATCATGCAAACTTTTAGATCTCAAGAGTAAGATACATGTTTTTAAATAAGAAATTGTTTTAACCCATTCTAATAGAAAATGGGGCACAATCTGCAAGGAGCTAATCTCAAGCAACAGGGAGGAAAAACCCATGGTGCTCAACTTTTAATATTAGTAATATGGTAGACTTACACAAGCAACAAGCATGACTAATTTAAACGCTAGAAAGGCAAAACAAAAGGTTTAACTTTGGGCCAGAATTCAGATTTGTAGACATCTTCAGATCAGTAGGGATTCCAACTTGTAATATCAGAGAAATATATTAGGTGTATCAATTTACGATGCAATCCATTCAATAAAGCACAACTGGTATAGATTGCTTCAACAAAAAATCTGGTGTAGATTGCTTTGAGCAATCCATTCAATAAAGCAATCTATTCATGCATGCACTTCTAATTCTCCTGTACAATCTATAACATCAATGGGATCCGGATCCACTACTGTGGCTAGGGTTACAGCAGTGGTGCTATAGCCCCAGCCGCAGTCGTCCGATCGAGTTGGGTGGGAGGGAAGGGCTTAGATTAAGCCACGTCACCTGCTTTTAGTTCTCCTCATTTAATCTGCCGACAAACCACACCAACGACCATTCACTCTCTTTCTCTCTCTCGGATCCGGATCCACTGTTGTGGCTAGGGTTACAGCAATGGTGCTGTAGCCTCAACCACAGCCGTCCGATCGAGTTGGGTAGGAAGGAAGGGCTTATATCAAGCCACATCACCTACTTTTAGTTCTCCTCATTTAATCTGCCGACAAATCACACCAACGACCATTCACTCTCTCTCTCCCCAATTCCTTCTGTCGCAGCTCCTCACGTCGTCCACTTTTCGGCGAAGACACGACGACGCCACATCCACCGGTGACGCATTTACCAACACCTACGCCTTACGTCGGCGACATGGCGGAGTCAATCTCACTGTACACCGTCCACTTTCTGCAGGCGATACAGATCCAATTCATGCATGCAATTGTATTTTATGCTTAAAAGAGAGGGGTCACGCGGTATAGAGACGGCAAAGGTGCGGTGGAAAAAGAGATGATTGATGGATTCAAGGATAGCCTTTTTTGTTGAACAGTATCTGGCAGCTCAATAAATTTGTGGGTTTGTTATAGGAGCGGGTTACCTGGTGTCGAGACTGCTAAGGAGATGTGTACTTCGGCATTAGGGTGGAGTTGGAGCTTGAGGGCAGCATCGACTTGAAGCTGTGTACGGTGGAGGAAGAAGATATTAACAACGGATTGAAGGAGGCTTCTTCTTTAAAGGCCTGTATTTTCAGGGGCGGACCAAGAAAGTGTATTTGGGGGGATACAAAAAAAAATAAGACAATGTCAAAAAATCAAAGACATAAAATTGAGAAGATGTTCATCAAGACTTCAGAAGAAAGGAAACACAAGAAAAGTAATTTCTTTGATATCTATCAATCAATTGTAAAAGCGAAACTGGACGTTCTCTATAGTCACAAAAATCATCAATGATCGAGTTTACAATAAACGCCTCCACAATAATTTATTTAAATTACTTATCTTGCATGAAATAATTTGTTAGTAATGTGATTATTAATTAATTACATGATCACAATAGTGTACGTATAAGTTAATATACTATAAGAATATAAACTCAAAACAAAAAAAAAAGATGCAAAGATAAAGCAATGGAAAGAGAGAGACAAAAACCGAGACAACTAGGGCCTACACGCACAAAAAATCAAAAACTCAACCAAAAAGAACTCTAATAAATTAATTTACTACAATACAGTAGCATTTTTGTAAAAATATAAAATACAAATACTCATCATTTATAAAACTAAAAAGAATCAGAAAATTTCAGGGTGACCGTCATCGGTCCCCGCCCTTCCTCTAGTCAGTCCATGAATATTTTCATTTCTTTGACTGGGTTGGAGGTCTTTTGGTAACTTCAAACTTGTCGTTCTCAGAATCTAGATGTGCAGTTTTAGTTCTAGAATAGCTAGAACTAGGATACCTGGAACTGCAAACTTATGGTGATTCATTCATGTGGTCAATAAAAGGATCCCTTTGGATAAAAAAAGAAGATGAAAAGAGGAGGTCTCTCTTCCTGGGGAAAGAAAAATATTATTCACTTAATAACAACGCATGTTAGGCAACTAGTCCACCATTTGATTGACAAAATGCATTGAAGCAGACGGTTGAGTAAGAGAGTTAATATGTACCATAGACATGTCACAGCATACGTACGCAGAGGAACCATGTTATGGTGTCATCTCTGACGTGGTTTATGTGCAGAAACTATCCTATATATTTTCACAACATTCTACCTTATCCTATCCTTGGTTTATTGTGTCTTTTAGATATCTGTTTTTCATCGAGACATGGCAACAAAGCTCACCACCCCAGCAGCGAAAAAGTATTGTTCTCGACTTTTATAGTTAGTTTGTACTACCTTTGTTTCAAAATTTGAGTTCCTTTGACCTGGCTAATTTACAGTTCTTACCGTTATTTGACTTGTCACGTATTTTTTTGACTTTCTATTACTATTTTTGAATTGGGTATGCTAGAAAGTAAAAAAAACCTCAAATTTTGAGATGGCGAGAGTAAAACATAGACGATATAGTTCTAGCTACATCAAGAACCCCACTTTGCTTATGTCTTGTGTACCTGGATTTCAGGATCGCAGTTGTTACAGGGGGAAATAAGGGCGTTGGGCTTGAGATATGCAGGCAATTGGCTTCTAATGATGTCAAGGTTATACTAACAGCAAGAGATGAGAAGAGGGGTACTGACGCTGTTAATCTCCTCAAAGCCTCTGGCCTTTCTGACGTAGTTTTTCATCAGCTTGACGTGACAAACCCTGCTAGCATTGCTTCCTTGGTAGCTGACATCGAAACACAATTCGGGAAGCTCGACATACTGGTGAGAACAAATTGTTATTATTCATTCCATATCTGAGTTGGGATCCTAACGAATTATAGTAAGTACTTGTGAAACTTCCCATGATCAGGTGAACAATGCAGGGGTCTCTGGAGTGATGATAGATGCAGAAGCCTTTACTAGCTTGAATCTCAAGGCTGGTGAGGTAAGGCTTTTGAATTGAGAGAAGTTCATCTTCTTCGGACAGTAAACATTTCAGTGTGCAGCTGATCGCTTCAATTGTAAAGATTAAGTTTGTTTGACTGATGTAGGTTGTAGGTTCAAAGAGTGACCTGGCGAAAAAGGTTATGCGACAAACTTATGAAACAGCAGAAGGGTGTCTGCAGACAAATTACTATGGACCCAAACAATTGACTCAAGCTCTGATTCCACTTCTTCTGCAATCCAGTTCTGCACGCATAGTTAACATTTCTTCCACCCTGGGGCAATTAAAGGTACAAAACTTTCCATTTATTCGAAATTTTGTTGCAAATGATGAATTCATATCTCTAGTTGGAAATGATATGGCAATGCAGTGCACCGTGAATTGGTTGGTAAAGCAGTACCAGACCAAACTTTTCGTAATTGTGGAGAGCAAAACAATGTATTTTTCTCATACAAATCGTACATCGTTTTGCAGAACGTTAAAAACGAATGGGCAAACAAGGTACTAAGTGATGTTGATGGACTCTCGGAGGAAAAAGTAGATGAAGTTGTGAAGAAGTTTCTGAAGGATGCTAAAGAGGATCTGTTGGAGGAAGAAGGCTGGCTTAATCTGTCTGCTTATATAGTCTCCAAGGCTGCTCTTAATGCTTACTCCAGGATTTTGGCCAAAAAGTTTACGGCTTTCCGCGTAAATGCTGTTAGTCCTGGTTTTTGTAAAACGGATTTGAGCCACAATAATGGGCAGTTTACGGCCGAAGAAGGCGCCAGAGGTCCTGTGAGGATGGCTTTAATTCCTGCTGACGGCTCTTCTGGAAAATTTTTCTACCAGATGGAAGAATCAGCCTTTTAAGATCAAAAATGGTTTAGATTAAACACATTAGCTCAGCTTGAAATTCTGTTGTTTGTTCTGGTTTTTTGGGTTGTTTTCACTTGTCAATAACTAAAGGGAGGAGGTTTTTTTTTGTTTTGATTTGGTTTTGGGGGGTGCAATCAAACTAGGAATTTGTAATATTTAGCATAAAGAGATATCCTATTTTAAATGAAATTTTCTTACCTGTCTCCTCTAAGAAATGCTCGTGTTATTGTCTGCCTGACTACTAAAATTGGGAACTTCTTAAAGTTTTGAGTTGGCCAAATAAGCTGAGTTAGCAGAAATTAATCATGTTCCATTTTGTCTTCTCTCTTGCAAAGGTTTGGAGAATCCAAAATTAATAGTTTCCTTCTAAATCATTTGCAATTGGGTACAAAATATGGTAACCCAATTCCTACTTCTCTATGTTTGGTGACATCATAAACTCTTCTGGGCAAATGTGTTTTAATTCTCGTGTTAAGCATATCTCTCCATGTTTGGTAACAACATTATCACCCTGAAAGATGAGAAGGTCCAAGCGTGTTGATCAAGTAGACACAGAGAGAGTGAGAGATCACGAGTTTGTATATATAGGCTCAATGTTTCATGGAGCTTCGCAAGTGCAATTATCTTTGGCGCCGAAGGGGAAGGTATAGGCTGCTATGTCTCTGTTTGGTTGCCAAGAAAATGGTATGACAGGAAAATATACCGTCTCTCTTCCAGTTTACAGAGAGAAGTTCCATTATCTTTGTCGTCCTAAAGCTTTCCATTTCCTACATTTTCAAGGCAACCAAACAGGAACTCCAGAATCTTCATTAATGAATTTTCATGTGTGTGTCTACGTGTTGTAGCAGTTAAGAGTTCTATGTTTTGCCCAGAGAAAGAAAAAAGCGGCAAGAAAAAGCTCAAGAACAGAACAATGAAGGAACCGATGCTGGGAACAAGCAGAACCCGAAGGGAGTGATAGTGTTAGGAGTCTACATGCACTGCGAAGGCTGTGCCAAAGAGGTTGTCAGATGCCTGCGAGGCTTTGACGGTACATCGTGCAATTTTTTAGGTTTTTTCATTAGCATCCATTGCAGGGTCATTCCCATATAGATTCTCTTGAGTGAGGGGCAACTCACAGCAGATCCAGATCCTGAGTCTCTGTTGGTCCTATAATGTTTGATTGCTGATGTGCAGGTGTTGAAGTAGTTGAGACCGATACCAAGGCTCATAAGGTGATCGTGAGGGGCAAAAATGCGGATCCAACCAAGGTTGCAGAAAGGCTCCGAAGGAAGATGGATAAGCACGTCGACCTCATCTCTCCGATTCTGCCTAAAACAGAAGAGAAGAAGGAAGAGAGGAAGCCAGAGGTCTGTTATGCATTATCAAACGACTTTAGGATTAATAGAGCTTCAATGTCTACACCAAGTGGTTTCCTGGTCCTAATGTTTGATATGTTCATTCTGTTTCTATAGCCAAAGGTGGTGGAAGTTGTGCTGAAACTTTTCTTGCATTGTGAGGGTTGTGCCAAGGACGTCAAGCACTGCATTCACAAGATGGAAGGTACATTTGTGCTTGATGGTTTTTGTCTATCGCAGTTGAACTTTTTCAGATTTCGAGTACTTCTTTTCGTTGCTGCGTCCTGTACAATCTGACCTACTACAACGCAAGTGCTACAGATACCCCTTTTTTGACAAAAACCTATGACCAAACGCAGCTGAATGTTTGGTTGATTTGTGGGAGGTTTATCTATTTGTTCCTGGTCATGGACTAAGGGCCTAGTATAGCTAACATCATGCACTGACTAGAAGTTTTTGTTGAATTATGCATGAAAGGGGTGCATACAGTGGAGCCAGACATGAAGAACAACCTTGTGACAGTGACGGGAACAATTGACGCGGAGAAGCTTGTAGAGTTTGTCGATACGCGAGCAGGAAGACGTGCAGAGATTGTGAAACAAAAGAAAGACGGGAAGAATAAGAAGGAAGACAAAAATGAAGGGGAAGGGGACAGGAATGGAAGAAAGGATTCCACCTGCCACAATTATCCTCCTGGACTTGTGTATGCCCCGCAGCTCTTCAGTGATGAAAATCCAAATGCTCTGTCATGTAATAGGCGAACAAATGCTCAAGCTGCAGGTTACTGGTATACAGATAAATTTACTACCCTCTATAGATCATACAGTTGAAGAGAAAACACATTTGAAATGCAGCACACAGCTTTGCTCTCTAACGGTTTCTTGTCATGTTCGTCAGCAAATCACAATTTGAGTACCTGGGCTGCCGCCATCATTACCACAGCAGCCATAGGACTGCCAGACAAACACCATACGTGACGTTGCCATCATCCTCGCCACCATATTTTCCTACTACAGTATCATTGCCACAAAGAAGTTTGATGGTCTATTCAATTACTGAGATTTAAAAGGCCGAGTCCGAGATAAGTTGCATTTCCACGTCTAAAGGGTATTTACAACTTTATAAAATTCAAACATTCTGAGTCACAAATGCAAGGAACGAATGGTACCCGCAAACCTCAAAGGCAGAGACCACAGAAATAAACCAATCATGTCTCTAGATCAGACTGAAAAACCTTTACAAATTTTATATGTTAAAGCAACAGATCTTCGAGTGACAAACTTCCGACTCCGCACTTGATGATAGCACTAGAAAAGAATATAACTCAGAGAGATTAGGAGCACCATAAGAAACACGAGCTAATTTCTTCTTCTGGAGAAATTTTAGAGAAGCAGAGTCCTTTCAAACTTTTGAGCGGCTTCTTGCAGCATTTCGTCTTGCACAGCATCCCACAAAGTAGATTATAGACTAGCACCGTAAAGAAAAGGAAGTCAGGATATAATCATCAAGAATTATGACAGAGCTGTCTTAACGCATGAAGCCAAAGAGCAATCTAAATATGTAACGTAAGTGAACATATACTAATTAATCATCAGCACCACTTTACATTTTGATACTTCGGTTTTGTCTTCTCTCAATAGCATATTTCCAATGGGAGACATAAAAATGATTTCATAAATGGGATGAAAGCCTAACCAAGACAACAAACAAAATCAAGTTGAAGATTGCAACCACCTCCACTCAGTTTTCATGTATTGTGCAACTCCAGCCCTGGAAGGAAAGCATAGTCACTGACAGCAGAGGAGAGGTAAAGGAGACGAGAATGGTAGATGCTTACTTGCAGGCATCACAACTGTAACACTTTATGGCCCTGGAATTTTTGTAACTTTTACAGTCCTTGTTGGAACTGGTAGGATGGAAGCTGAAGTCGTAGTACGACGCGTTTACAGAAGGATAACCGCACCTGAAGACACAAAATCCCAGTACCAATTAATATCACAAAAACCGTTCATACAATCCTAGTCGTAATTGCATAAGACAATTTTTAAACTGTGTTGTCAGTTAAAAGTGCAAGTTGGCAGGCTAGCTTGTGTAACTGTATATAGCGCCATCTTGCGGTTATATTATATAGAATTGCACAAGTAGTGACTTGCAGCCATCAACCTTAGAGCTTAAACCTTAAACCAGGGAAGGAGAAGGGAAGGATATTAGATAGACAAAAATTAGTGGGGAAAAAAGATGAAGGCACCTACACAGATGGTGGCCGGCAGCAACCAGCTTCGATAGGAGTTAGCTTTGCTAACTTGTATTGTTTGAGAGTCTGCAGTAAACATAAATAAACATTGAGATTGGTTTCCATAAAAGAGTGACTAGAACTCCTGAATGTAGACCTTATATTCTCTAAAAGAGTTTAAAACATGAACCTTATATTTTCTCGACAAGTTGCTGCAATCATCAGCTTTAACAAGACAACTCTTCAGGTGCTTCCAGTTATTAGTGTTGTTCAGCTGAAACAACAAGGATAATTCTGTTTTTAGATGCACTAAACTGCACAACAAGCAAATTAGGAAGACCCCTGCAGATCTGAACGGCTATCAAGTGTTAAAACATATTCTTACTTGTTTTAAAAACCATGAACTATAATCTTGAAGTTGATACTCCTTGTACCTGACCAGACAAAAAAGATTAATGGCTTTCATCCAATCCCAGATCACCCAGAGAGAAGAGAATAATAAGGAGATGAAGAATGTCTCAATCATGAAGCGTATGAACTCATTCTCCCCTTCAATAAAAAGTGTTACATCATGCTCCTTCACAGCATGAAGCAACTAAGCACTGAGATCTCTCTCTCCCTCCACACACTCACGCACGCTCTCTCCGCCCCACTTCCCCGCCACCCCCCCACCCACACACACACATTTAGACCAAGAAGTAGGTACATGTATATGCTAACAGCCAATAAATTGTGAGATAACAAGATTGAAAGCATGAAAATAGCATTTTCAGTTTTACCTTAAACCAGCAACATTATGGCCAGAACCATTATTAGTAACGATAAACCTACACGAACAAGACAAAAATAAGAGCATAAGCATTAGTATTAGAATTTAGGGACATGTTCAACAAATTTTTGTAATTGAAGTATTGGGCTTTGCCTCAATGAACCACCAATTAAAGCAAAGTTAATTGAGTTAAAGAGAAACTCGCCTAGTGGATGTCTAATAGAGTTCAAGAGGTAGTAAGTTGGATGACATTGTAACAAATAACGTGCTGCTTTTCATCACTCCAAAACTTCAGTATGCCAAAGAGGCAACTCGAAAGTATCAAAAAGGAAAAGTCAGCTCTTCGCCGATGAGTAAGCGAATATAAATGGAAATAGAGTTATCCAATTCAGAAAGATTGCAATTTCGTGCGATGTTCAAAGCTTGCCATATCCCTGCGGTTCTCTGAGTATACAGGGGCTTAAATTCAACATGCACATAGGGCAAACTTTAGGCAATTAAAGAGGCACGAATTCAAGGTTTCAACCGTAAGCCAGCTCTTAGCCGACGAGTAAATATAATAAGTCTGTACAAGGCTAAATTGCAAATAACCTCCTAAGGTTTTCAACTTCTGGCAATTAGAACCCTGACGTTCCAATTTGCTTTGAATTGGAAGACTCAAGGTTTTAAATGGGCAAATTGGAATGTCAGGGTTTTAATTGCCAAAATTTGCAAACTTGAGGGAATTATTTGCAATTTAGCGTTTGTACAATCCATTAAGTTTAGATTATAGTTAGCTTTGCATATTTCGACAGCTCCATAGATCTTTGTCCATAAACCAAAATGACCCGACTTTCAGTTCTACCAATAAACGAACAGGATTGAACTTAATTGCTTTCTTGATCCTTTTTCATTATAAACCATCTTAGTTTCTACTGATGTACGTAAGGGAAAGAATACTTTCCATTGCCTTCTTTATTTGCACGTTCGAGGCTCCTGTATTATCTTCCTTAAGTAATAGCCCAATCCAGAAGTTTAGGCTTTCAAAAACTGAACAGACTTGGTTTGAGGGCATTAGTTCAACTTTCCTTAAATAGAATTGAACAATTCTAACTTCAATCAATTAATCAGTATTCAGTCAAAGCCATGTAAAAACAGGTGCAAGTTTTCCCTTTCTCCTTAGGGTTCCAAAAAACCCTTGCACTATCCAGACTACTACATCGGAGATCCTAAAGTCCATTAGGATCTTCAATATACAACCTATCTGTATATCATTTTCCACCAAGTAAGTAGCTCTTTAGGTTGGTTCAACCATTTCAAGCATTCACCAAAACTTTTGCAATGAGTTCTAACATTTGCTTGATAGAAAGCTAAAGGGTGGCATCAAAGTAAGAGCAATATCTGTCAGGGACTGCCACATATGGCTTCATGCAACAGTTCAGTCTCTGCACATACTAGCTTAAGCATTTGCGACATAATATCTACCTTGGTATTTCCCTAGTGTTTCCCATTTTGTGGCCCATTCTTGTGGCATTCTTGAAATCCGTGTGGCATAGACCAAATTTCTTGCAGGCCTTCAGACTGTTTCTGTTGCACTTTGGACTACTGACTCGACCATAAGTTAAGGGCTGCTAAACAGCTGTTGTGTAGATACCGTTATGAATAAAACAGACATGCTGCACATTCGCTTGGGCTGCTCTGTGAGAGGAAGTGTTAGGAATCCCACATTGGTGAACTCCCGAGTTTTTGTTTTCACTTACAGTAAAAACTCACCATCTTACAGCTTAATATTTGGGTAGTTTCTTCAACACTGCGAAAACTGAGGACAATGACGTGACTTTAGAAGTTTGTATGGAAACACTTGTTTTGCTCTAGAGTGTGTACATGAGCTTCATAGCCGTCACAGAATCCTTAGTCGGCTGTCCTTCCATAATGGTAAAAAGGCCCCCCAGCAGAAGGTGCAGCAATTGCTGATGCGTCAACGTAATGAAGGTTTATGGGAGGTTCAACTAAGCTACGGTCCCGTAACAGTGCCAGGGAAACAAGTGATGACCTTAACGAGACGTCTGAGGGTATATTATAGCAAAATTTATTGCATGCAGTTTGAGGGAACATTGTGGTTAAAATGCTAACCAGAATAACAAAGTCACGCCATACCAGAATAACAAAGTGAAAAGAATTAAGAAAAAAACATAATTTAAACCCAAGTAACAAAACTCATGCTAAATTTGTGGAAAACCTCGGCATGTGCCTAAGCTAATTTAAGATACAAAAGGGTGTGAACAGTGACAATTAGCCAAAACAGAAGAAACAATTGCTTCCATATTTAATGTTTTAAAGTTGTATAAATTTTTAATAGGAGTATTGGCAAAGCATAAATTAGTCGAATACATGCATACATATGCAAGAAACTATGCCTAATACAAATGCTAAGTTTCATACACTACATAACAGCAGTTGATTCACTACATTTAGGACGTGAAAAGTTCTCACGTTACAACTTTCAATAACAAAAACAAAGATGGCAAATAACTATCTCAAGCACTGGTAAAACAAAAGGACAATAAACTTGAATTATAGATACTTACGTAAAAACTGTGAAGACCAAAATTCACATGACACTTCTAATAGTATGACAACCAATATAATGGAGTTTCTAGCAATTTGGTTCAAGTAGTTAGTATCCTTTGGCCAAAACAATGGAATATAGCCACCATGATTTCTAAGGCAACATTAAGCCATTTACTCCACAACACTAAGTGCCCACTATGCTTGCACCTGGGTAATGATAAGAATCTAAATTGTTCTTTCCAACTTCCAAGGGTTGCTTCTTAGTTTTCAAGTGTTTTAACATTGTTAACTGATATTTGAAAACTTCCATCCTCACATCATTGACAAATCAAAATTACAGGTGCTTTGTGCTTTCATTATTCCGTTGCAGGAAAAGGCAGCTTATTATCTATTTCACTCTAACATTACAATCCTTTCTTTACATTCTGTTTCAGGCCAGGAAAACTACCCAAAGGACATGGATAGCTGCTGAATGACACTGTATCTTCATTTACCAGAAAATGTATGTTGCCTTTTGTTTGTTATGAAGACATTGAAATACTATTTTACAAGTATGGAATTCATGCAACAAAAAAATTCAACGTCCCAATAAAACAGCTTTCTAACGTAACATTTTAATATTCTTGAAGAATTGGATTGATTGTAGCCTAAACGGCAAGATCAGACATGCCGTCTGAACATTATGGTATTTATGTACTGTATGTTGGCAAGAAGATGACCCTTGCAAAAAATGGGACTGTATGCTCCTTTTTATAGTGCCCCCCCCCCCCCCCCCAAAGTTCACTCGAACAGACAAGAAAAAAGGCAGTCATTAGTTGAACAAACACACCACTCCAAATCTTACTTGGAATGCTATCAATTAGTCTTTCTCCGTATCTAAATCTGATCATTGAGATATTCTTAAAGAGTGTAATGCAATTTATGTACAATCTCACAGTTCGGTGCTTATTACAAAATTAACATGTTGTCCATCTTGTTCGTTATTATGAATAGTATTCTTGTAACAATTTTATAAAAATGTTTCTTGCAATTATTTATTTTTAGGTCCTATTTTGTAGTGATATGGGAAGTACCCATGGGTGGATGTTAAGGGTGAGGCATAACTACATCCATGACAAAGGAACTCCTCCCCTTCATTTGTGCCAAGGGAACTACTTCTCATCTTTTCCTTTATGTTCTTTCATTCAGATTCTCATTAAATTTGAATTAAAGAAGTTCTCTAATGAGTATGCGACCAAGTTTATTATTCTAAGGGCATTTTGGTTGGTGATGTTCCGGTGCAGTGAAGGCCTTGACCAAAGGAGTTCCCAGAAATCTTATAAAGGTTATTTCAAGGAGGCTATGGCATCTGAAGGTGGCTTGAAGGGAGTGAAGTGTTTATGTTTTTGGTGACAATGCAACGGCTTATCTTGGAAGTTATAACTAGAGGTTAAACTTCGACCAAGATTTCCATCTGCTAGAATTTTTTCGTGCATGACATGTTTGTAATATTTGTATAATACAACAATTCTTATTTATTTAGCTTTTATAATATTTCTTATTTATTTGTTTGTAATATTCATATAACAATATTTCTTATTTATTTCTTGAATCTTGACAGTGGTTGTAATTTTTATTTATTTAGCTTTTCTTCCATATTTTATCCATAGCTCTACAAACTTTTGTAGAACCATTAGCATTTGGGGGAACTACTACTGCTAGCCTTTGTTTTACATGTAGCTTGGGAGTACGAAATAGTTGGTTCAACCATTAGAAGCAGCCTACCAGGCAACATGTCATGACTCCTTAGTTTTTAAATCTGATGTAATGAAATTCATAAGCATAGATATGAAATGAAAACTAAGAATAGGTGTGTATTGATTGGTTTATGAGATTTAGTCTTATTTCATTTTTTTCTATAACTATTGACAAGTTCTTATATAGCAATATCACTATACTAGAGCACATATATGATGTACATGATGTAAGTACCTCTTTTTTCAGTTGGTATATATTCCTTATTTCCTCCAATATATATATATATATATATATATATATATATATATATATATATATATATATATATATATATATATATATATATATATATATATATAGCACATAGATGACCATTAAGTTGGTCATCCATTTTGTGAATGCTTCTTTGATTTCATTGAGTCACTAACATTAATGGTGTTTTTGGCACTGCTATTGGCTTTTTTTCTCTATCGCATTTTTAGATTTGAATGATAATCTTGTGTCATCTGGGTTGCTAAAAGAGAAATTAAAAGAGTTGAGTGGGAGCTGACAAGGGAGGAATTGCTATTCCATGACTGTTAGTGAGCAATGCAGACTGAAACTTTAGTTGTTTTGACCGCTGTAAGTCATAGTGATAAACAACTTGTCGGCATCGCTACTTCATGACAGTTTGTGAGAATTGTAAATTGAAACTTCAGCTATTCTGATTGTCGTATATTTTTCTGAATCAGATTTTGCTCAAAGTGATAATAGAATTGAAAAAATTATATATAGTCATGAATTCTCTCTTTATTCAAGAAGCCATTACGAACTGTAGAAAGAAAAAGCCCACTGACTGTTCACAAACACGCTTCAATCAACATAATTGAGATTATTTTTATTCCATTAGAGGAAAGGCAACAGAATTGTGAAGTTTCGATTGCAATTCATTATGTGTCTTATTTATTTATTATGTCCACGCTGCCTTCATTTTGATAAGACAATCTCATACTGTTATTTGGGAGACGTCCACAGATATTCTGAATGATTATAAGGTAGGTTGCTATGGTACTACTCTGGAGAACTCAGGGATGAGATTATGTAGAAAGATTTGCTTTTTGTTGTTCTTTAAACCAAAGGACTTCTATATGAAAGCACAAACTTATAAATGCAGCATCAATAACGTCCTGCGTACTTGTAAAATATTTTCAGCTGCATTGAAATTAACTTCTTCATACATCATAAGCTTACTTCCAGAATTACAAAGGAGTTGAAACACCAGTGATATTCGTCACTACCCCATGATTGTCCAGCAACCTTAACAATGAAAAAATATGTTGTTATGGAGTATATAACTCAGTAACAATGAGAGCATGTATATATATTTTGAGAATTAGGTTTAGTGCTTTTAGTTAGCTTAGAAAAATGGAAGAGGAAGAAGATGAATCGTGTCAAGTTCCTGAAGTAAAAACTACAAAGTGAACTTGCTCGTCTAATGAAGGTTTTTGCAACTATGCTTAATCTAATGAACTTAGAAGTAGCACCTCTTTCAATTAGCACCACATTTTTTCACTTGTTGCTGCAAGTGGATTTGGTTAACTTTGATACCATAACTTAAAAAGGTAAAATTAGTCTTTGCATATCATTATATGCATCTTCCTTCTTGAATGTAGAGCAAATATGATATAAATTCAAAATTAGTCACAGCATGCCTACTTTACTGCTATTCATAATCAGTTAATTGACTATTGGTACAAGAAGCCGTGGATACACTTCTTGATAATGGAATACGCGGGTAACCAATGAGGGACCACATATTTTGATTGTTAATATGATATATAAGGACCGCACGATTTTCCCGACATCAACTTTTAGCCACCCACCAACATGGAATTTACGACATGCATATCTTAAAGGTTGACCGATCCAAAAGTATTGATTATGTTTCAAAGTGAAGTTAAAAACAGTCAAGTCGATCAATCGACAATTTTTTTTGTTCAAGGAGCCACCACCTTATAGTGAAGGCAACAAAAATGACTATCTTATCTGCTTAGATTAAACCTTTAAACAACTCCTCTTCATTTCGTTCATATATTTTCATTGAATAGTTTTATTATCTATCAAAATATCCAGGAAAACAGCCACGCTCGTAGAGAACCTTAGAAAATGAAACACAATATCCAAAAAAGCATAAAGATACGAACTTTGATTAGAAATGGATAACCTTTTTAGGAAATTCATGTGCAACTGCAGATTTTACGCCTTTGTTTTTCAGAAAATTTGTTGTTCTGATAAGTTCACGTGAGAATTTGCAAGTTCATCTTTAAGTTTTGGTTAATAAGGTCAAAATACTTGCAGGGAATGATAAGTTGTCATCTATTAAAGGTTTCTGTTACTTCACTTATTCTAATAAACGTAAAACGACTCCTTCTTTAATTATCACCAATTCTTTTTTACAACCAAATGTAGATCAACTTTAGTAAGATAACTTAAACACTAAAATTACATATATGTTACATCCTAGATATAAGGAAATGAAGTACCTACCGCATCATAAAAAAGGTAACAAATATGACAACATTAACTTCTCATCTTTTTATTTATGTTCTTTTATTCAAACTTTCATCAAATAAAATTTATCAAAATACCTAGGAAGACAGCCACGTGCGTAGCGCGTGGAACTCTGACTAGTTATAAAGAAAAGAACCCAACTTCATCAACAGTGATTTTAGAACTCTACCCACACTTTTTGGGATCAAGATCCTCTGTTGTACAACAGAGATGTTGTGCCCACAAAATGTCGCTAAATATTTTTTAGTGACAAAAAATTATCACTATAAATTTTAGTAACAGCGACAAAATACTTTGAATGACAATCTTTTGTCGTTAAATATTGTACAGAACCTCTGCTGTACAGCAGAGGATCTTGATCCCACCTTTTGAGAAAATTACACACCATGCCATTCATATCAACTCAGCAACTTTCCTTGTACACGTGCATGGCTCAATTCATCCACATACTTAACATCTATTTTTATTGTCCACACTTTTCAAAAAAATTACACACTATGCCATTCATGTCAATTTAGCAATTTTCCTTGTACATGAGCATAAAGAGGCTTAATTCGTCTCCTATAAATTTTATTCTTTCACCAATATACTTGAGCTAAAAAAATACATTTTCATATTAGAAATTTTATAGCCTAACTATATTTGCACAAGTGTTTTGCTTGACTTAGTTATGTTGAGCCATAATTATCAGAGAGAATAACGAGTAAGATATAATCTTAGTGAATGACCGTATCTTTGTGTTTCTCACACACTAATTTTATCGCTAAAGTATCGAAAACACTAAGAAATATGTGCATAACAACA
The DNA here is from genome assembly GCA_033070095.1 of Escallonia herrerae. Lineage (NCBI taxonomy): Eukaryota > Viridiplantae > Streptophyta > Magnoliopsida > Escalloniales > Escalloniaceae > Escallonia > Escallonia herrerae. Next base: position 25,314 of record JAVXUP010003182.1, on the reverse strand, counting down.
AATATGTAAATTTCAGTTTTCTCGTGTATTGATTTTTTTTCTTTTCTTTTCGCTAAAGGCATATTTAAAATTGTACAAGTAGTCTAACAAGCACCCGCGCGAAGCGTGGGGCTTTGACTAGTATATAAAAAGATACACTCAGTGCTTTTTAGTGGGTGATGCTGAAAAAACAACGTTAAGAATCATTACAACAAGTGTATGTAAAAATACCACTAGCATTGCTATTCCCAAGAAATGAGATTTTTTTTTGTGCATGGGAAAACCTTCAATGCATTGTTGGATTCAGAATACGATTATAAGACCTCAGCCTAGGAATGACAATGAGACGGGTCGGAGGCAGCTCATGAAATTCGTACCTGCCCCGCTAGTAGTTATACACTGTCCCTCCCTGCCATATCGGATCAGGAGATGGTAATATCATCCTCGATTCGGTGGACTTTTCAAAAACCCGTTCTTGCCTAGATCCGATCCGATCTGGTCCTATCTTTTTTTTTTCTAATAGTTAAAAAAATCCACCTTCAAAGCCCCCACATCCACAATGGGACATTACTCACCTATTCAAGCCCCTATCAGGTGACAAGAAACGTCGCTAAATCGCATCTACACTAGCACTTAGTGACAAGGGGCTGCAAATGTCTACAATATTATCATTGGACTCTAGAGGTTTGCCAAGTGAGACCCTATAACAAAGGTAGTGTTTGAAAACACTTCCAATTTTAGTTTTCTGTTTTCAAAAAAATAAAAACCAGTTTAGTTTTTTTTTTTTCAACAAAAGCAAATGGGTATTTGATTACCCAGTTTTTATTTTACGTTTTTTCTAGTCAATGTTTGATTATCCAGTTTTTATTTTGAGTTTTTTCTTTGGTGGTGGTTTACGGTGGCGGTGGTGGGGCGTGGCATTGGCTGGCAGTAGTGGCTGCCGGTGGCTAGCTGATGCTGGCGGTCGCTGGTAGTGGTGGACAGCAGTGGGCGGTGGCTGTGGTGGTGGTCTCAAATAAAAACCAAAACTAAAAATCCAAAACTCCAAATGAGAGTTTTAAAAAACAGTCATGTTTTAAAAACTTTCAAAACTGAAAAAAAAAAAAATGAAAACTGTTGCCAAACGAGTTTGTTTTCTCCACTTTACAAAATTAGAGAAAAAACTGAAAAAAAAAAAACAAAACAGAGCTAAAGCCTTTGGCAATGCCAAGCTTTCAAGCAAATTTGTAATTTGGAGCTCTCATTTCGAGTACCTTTAGTGATGAGAGTCTCTTCTTATACAAGGTCAACTGTTCTACTGTCTTTAAAGCGGAGTATGTCGAGTAAAAATTGGCCCACTTGCACTCGCTAATTTTACCTTTTCTGGAACATTTTTTTCTTGTTTGTTATTATTTGTTGGAAATAGGGCTGTAAATGAATCGAGATGTTCACGAACGGCTCGTGATTCGTTCCCTAAAAAGCTCGTTCGCGTTCGTTCATATAATATACGAACCGAACATGAACAAGTTTATAAAGCTCGTTTATTAAACGAGCCGAGCATGAGCATTTGTTCATGATTGTGTTCGTGAAAATAGTGTTCGTATAATAAATTTATATTTTTACAATTGAAATAATTAATTGTACATATTTCCATGTAAAATAACTTAAAAAATCTTGATAACCTAAAACCAATTAACTAAAAAACCAAGCCCAATTAACTAAAGGACCAAGCCCACTTAAAAACCCAAATATGAGCCAAGCCCACTTATAAACCCAAATTTATGCCAAGCCCACTTATAAACCCAAATATAAGCCAAGCCCAAATCAAAAAAATAACCCCCAAACCCTAAAACACCCTTATTCTCCCAAACGGCAGTCGCAACTTTATCTTCATTCTTCTCACAGTCTCTCTCTCTCTCACAGTCACAGCCACATTCTACTCTCCCATCCCTCCATTTGCTCTTTCTTTCTCTCTCTCTCTCTCTCTCTCTCTCTCTCTCTCTCTCACACACACACACACAGATCGCACGTAGCTTTTCTTTCTTTCTTCACAAAGAAGCCGATCACGGCTACGACGCCAATCGATCTCAGTTTCGATCCATCCTGAGGAAGATGCAAGAGAGCTACTCTAATTGAGCTGTTTTCTCATATGTGCAGCCACCAGTACCCTAGATTTGCGATTACTGATGCAGCTTCGTCACCTACGATGCCGTAATCACCTGTCCTCGACGTCGTCCTCTTCCCGTCGCCGGTGCATGCATCATCTTCTTTTGTATATCTTCATCGCCAATCGATCAAGATTGCATCCCTTCTTGTATCTTCTGTAATATTGTTTGTTTTGATTCATTATAGCTTGAATTGAAAGATTTGAAGATTTTTTTTGCAAATTTTAGGGATTTGATTGGAAGTTTAAATGGACACGAGCCGAGTTTTCGAACTCAAGTGCGGCTCGTATTGTTAAACGAGTCGAACGGGTCGAACCTGAACTTTATAGTCACGAACTCGAGCCAAGTTCGAACATCAATCTTTTAGTTCTTAACGAACTCGAACCGAGCTCGAACATAATAAAATTTAAACGAACCGAGTTCGAACACACCTATGTTCGGCTCGAACTCGGTTCGTATACAACCCTAGTTAGAAAGGCGCATGGGGTATGAATTAACTTGTTTGTGAAAGGTCTTAATGATTATGAGAAAAGGCGGAGCCATACTCAAACGCCAGTATAGCCATGACAATGGGTTTCTTGGGATTTTGCACTTCTTATATCTGGGTCTTTGGCAAGGCCAAATGGGCACAAAGGTTTAGGATATTTGATCACCGCCCTGTTCCACCTGTGAACTTAGGGTCTTCGTTCAAACAGGACCCTGAAGATTCTCTATCCCTCCGGATGATCTGCCCTCAGATCTGTCCTACCCCGTAAGAATTTAGGGTTTAGGAATTGTATAAGATGATAACTTCATCCGCACGCGACTGAATTTACCGCAGCCAAAATGACTGAATGAGATCCTCCTCTGTTATCATGAACAGAAGCCAGCTTTGGTCAAGGTTAAAAGGAATCTTAGGTTGTCCCTGCAATGACGTTCTCCCGGCGGCGGATGCTGCTGTGGAAGACCACTTTGGAGGTCATGATTGCATCAATGCGACCAGTGACCACGCACAGATTCAACCTCCAACCATATGAATTTTTCATCATCTTGATGAAAGAACTGATAACCCGTGGCTTGTTTCCTCACTTTGTTTAGTAGTATTTCTCTTCATCTTGTGTTTGCTTGCAGGAATCCTGCTTAGAAAATCGATTCTCCAGTACTGGTTATGATATCAAAATATGAGACCTCCAATATATATCCTCTATAATTGCAAGATATCCTTCTCAAAATTCTTCTGAAAATTTTGTTCAAACAAATATTTATGTTTTCATCGTTTCAAACATTGTAACCGAATCACGTTCTTACATCGGATTTTTCTATTAAGACGTCTTTTTATGCTTACATAGTTTCAAACCCAAAATTAATGCGATCTAAATATAGCCTTCGCGACATGTCCAAGAAAATGTCGTTTACACACCTTTGATCGGTAGGTACCTTGTCCATGTTTTGGTCGCACGGAGCGTGGGCGGGAGCGGGTTGGAGGTTTCGATCGAAGCGGAATTGGTTTTGAGTGAGAGTGAGAGCCAGTGCGCGATTCAGGAGCGACCCTGCAGCTAAGAAGGTCCATGCATGTCTCCATGATCAAATGGAAGGTAAACTGTTTTGCTTTTCGAGTATTAGCTGCTAAATTTCCTCAATATGTCTCGTTAATTAGTAAGCATAAACCAGTACATTAGAACTCAGGAATCTCTCTAACCAATCTATATAACGCATTGACCTTAGTTGTTTACTCAATTAAGCTTAAGATCAAATCTCATCCAAACGTATTATTATACCACTTTCTAGAAAAACTGACGTAATTACTTATGCAAAGATAATTAGACCAAATCTCAACCAGTCTAATCCGAGTGCCTTATTAAACAACCATAATACTCATTGCATCTGACAGCACTTCCTCCACGCGGGAATGTTTTGTCAATCTTTTAGCAAAGAAATTGCTAACAGCGCCACCAACTCTTACTTTTGTGAGGAGTAAATTTATCAGTTGCTTTGTAGCAGGGAAATCTTTTTCTCACCTCGTTGCTGGAGTTATGATCCAACTTTCTGGACCGGGGCGCCTATTTTATTCACGAGAAAGCGTACCCATGATTATGTAAATTGCACTGCTAGCACAACTAAAAAGCTGGTTATGAGTGTGTCAAACTGTCGCTTGTGCTGAAAGCTTAAGCTACCGCTAAAGAAACTGAATTGCAATTTTAAGGGTGCATAGGAAATACAGTAACAGGTTAGCTAGTTTTGATGGTAAGCTGAGGGAATCTTCTATATATACTTGGATGCATCTGCACATAGAACATACGGAGTATTAGTCAATGCATTGGTAGAGTCCATTCTTAAACAATTCATCTTTGCATACTACTTTAAACTGTTGATAAGTCAACAAATCTTCTAAAGTATTAATGAAGCTGTATGTGTTTGTTTTCCTTTCATCCTTGGGACTGGGGGCGGTGTTTATTACTTATGCAAACTTCATAGCTTGTCATGGAAAAAAGTTGTCATTAAACGTCACCAAGAACTATGAATGCCATTACAGGAATTATACTTTGCTGTCGCTTGAATAACATCAACAGAATTGTTTTGTGATGTGCTCTGACCGTCGCCCTGTTCGACACAGTTTTGGGTTACACACTTGATGGGATATTTCCTGAGCTTTTGTGCATGAAGCAAAGGGCAAAGACTCTTGACCCGCTTTCTTCCTTCCTTCCTTCCTTCGGCTCGACCTCTTTTAAACAGCCGCTTAAGTCCTTTAGGGTTTGCATTTTCTCATCGTGCATTTTGAGGTTGAGCGCCACCGCTAGAGAGTGATATTTTGGGCCTCCGCGTATCAGAATCATTGTGATTAGTAGATCTTACAACCTCTCTGACCGTTGCAGGCACAGCTAAACCACGTTACGATCTTGATTATGTATTTACTTATCATTCTATAGCATGTTCTGTAGCCACACTTTCAACATTTGATACCACATTTCTGATACTAAATCATTTCTTTTCGTGACCGTTTGACTGTACGAAGGGGCATATCTTAATGAAACTCTAAACGTAGAAGGTTACAAAACTATGTAATGGAAATGTTAGTGAACTGTCTTCAGCCGGCCCCAAGCAGGCTGGCCGGCCTCACATAATTTCTCTAATTTCTTAACTCTTCGTATGTATGTATTAACTGAATTATTAATAGTACATATCACCATCAACTGTTCTACCATAACCATTACTTACATCTATAAGTAAAGTCTTGAATATTCATCACACCAATCTCCTCACTTTCTTTGTTCTGAAATTATTCCCTTTTATACAACCCTCCATTAAATCTTGAGTTCATCAGCAAAACTGGAAAGAAGAGAAAGAACAGAAAATGAGGCAGCCGGGTATGTATTCAGGGATGCTGTCGGGGGGAGGGATATCGGGGCGAACGGGCCCGCATTTGTTGCCTCTGGCAAGGATCAAGAAGATCATGAAGAAGTCGAGCGACGATGTCAAGATGATATCGGGCGAGGCACCCATTGTTTTCTCCAAGGCTTGCGAGCTCTTCATCGAAGAAATCACGAGGAGGTCATGGATGATGACCATGCAAGGCAAGAGGAGGACGCTCCACAAGGAAGATGTTGCCTCTGCTGTTATGGCCACTGATGTGTTCGACTTTCTTGCCACCTTGGTTTCTGATTCTTCTGGCAGTTCCCGGGGTACACCTCCTGCAGCAGCACTGGAGCAATAGCAAGTGTAGGGTATCCTCCTTTCTCTTGATTTCTCCTATGTTTCTAGGCATATATGTATACTTTTGCCTACTTTTCTTGGAGTAAAAACAGTCAAGAAACCTGTTAAAACATGATATACATTTGTCCAGTGTAATAGCTTATGTTTTCAGAGGAATCGGTAACTTAACAGAATCCGATCCGATCCATTCAACAATACTAAGTATATATCTTTTATGCCTAATGTTCTTCAATGAAGCGCTCTTCAACTTGTTTTTCTCATTGCACGAGCAGATATATATATATAGATATGATGGCAAGCCCCAAGGTAGGAGAAAATATTAGGTATATGTTGGCAAAATGGTTGGAATGAAATATGAGAGAAACTCCTCTGTTGCGTTCTTCTTAGTCTTCCATCTTTTCCTTGATTTAAGTTTTCAAATTCCTGGTTCTACCTTCTTTGTTCTTACGTTTACCGGCGAATATTGTTATATGTTTTTGACAAAATTAAATAGTAGCGGAAGTGATCGGTTGTCACCAAAAATGTAAAACCCTTGGAAATGTTTGTAAATGGTGAGGATACATTTTTCTATATTTAGCGTACAAATTCATTGTCTTTTTTTGAGTCCACAATTCCAATGCATCCTTCTATCACTTTTCTGAAAGAATAATTGTCACTAATAATGGCAAACAACTAAAGGAAACAATAGGATAAGTTCTAAAGTGCCCAGCTTAAATTAACCAAAAAGTGATGAGGTTGGCCCACCTTATGAAAATTGATCATCCTAGAACCACTTTTGACGCTAATGTCTAAAGTGCAATATCAATGTTTCGTTTTTGTCAATTAAGGCTAAATTTATCTCCTTGAGACTTTATTCACGCCCTCTTGGTACATCTTTGGGTAGCAAATTTGTTTCGAAGTAGGAATACACAATATAATTTAGTTACATATACATAGAGCAGATAAGATTTAAAGATTAATATGTTGATTTAATTGTTGGGCTCTGGGTATAGTTTAGTCACATCATAGAATATTTCCTTGTAGTCGTACTCAGTCAGAATATCTTAGTCACCGTTGAAGAGAGAGAATATTTGCCCTAGTATATTTTGTTCATCTTGAAAATTTGCCCGAGCTCCAAGCCTGAATGCCATAGTCACCGGAAGAGAAGCCATGGAACTTGAATTTTATTCAGCTCCCAATTCTTTAACTGTTATGCTAAAGTTTTCTTCTTCTTCTTTTGATTTTATGGTAGTTCTTGTTTTAATGAGAATGGAGTAGAAGTAGCAAGCGGCTACAACCTTTACAATAACAACAGTTGCTAGCAAAGATTTAGTGACACTAAACATTGGCATTAAGATTTGTTAGTAAAGATGTCTGCAAAAATATATCTGACTGTAACCCTATTTGCAGCAGAAAAGATAACACCATTTCTTTGTTAGTAACTTTTAATGGAAGACATTGACAGCACAGTCAAGTTTTCAGCTTATGTATGCCTCTCATTTTTGGATTAATCCCTAACACTCTTCTAGAGTGAGCTTTGCATTGTTCAATTAATTAAGGACGCTGATGCATGCAATCCGCTAAAGGCCAATTCCTCAAGGCTATTGACAAAAATTATGTCTAATGTGATGATAAACTAGCCTTTTTATAGCTCGTAATAACTGAATTTAATTGAATTACAATAAAGAAATCACCTTGGCACGGTACTCGCCGTCACTTCTTACGTAAACATCATTCTTGGAATTAATCAATGGAGAATCGCGATCAAAGAAAGTGACAATAAAACTCTCAATTTTGATCTTTGTTTGAACGACAAGTTGTGTTGATCGGCTCCAGCATTTTTGTGGGTTAGAAAGTGACATTGGAGAGTCACATATAAGCAATTTTTGAATGTGATAGTAGACTGATAGGAGGCAGCCAAGTAAAAAACAAAAACCAAAGCGAAAAACTCATCTATATATATATATATATATATAGGGAGCTGATCCGTTGATAGCGCTAGCAAAATGGGTTAAGTTGCTAGCGCGATCTAGCCGTCCATCCTAAAAGAATGGACGGCCCAGATCTTTTTTTTTCAAAAAGCTATCAGTCGTCCGCTACATAGTGTAGCGGACGGTTCTTTTTACCATATTGCCCCTCCCACCTTGTCCGCTACACTGTGTAGCGGACGACTTTCTGGTCCTGACATGAGTCAGTCAAAAAGTTGTCCGCTACACTGTGTAGCAGACAGCTTTTTGACTGACTCATGTCAGTCAAAATACCCTCGAACAGAACTATAGTGCTGGTCCGCTACATTATATAACGGACAATCCAACAGACAATTATGAGAGAGGGCACATCCGCTACATTATGTAGCGGATTAGTTTTTTTACTTTTTTCCCTCTTTCTCTCATCCGCTACATTATGTAGCGGAGAGTCTTCTGACTTCTCTCTCTCTCATTAATGTTGACATTTCTTTTTCTCTCTCCTTTCTCTTGTCAATTTTCTCCATCCTTTCTTTCTGACTTGTGTCTCTTTCTCTCTCTTTTCTCTCACCCACTTTTTTTTCTCCCTCATCCTCATCTCCCCTCCTTTCTTCTCTCTCTTTCTCAAAATCCAACAGGCAATTATCAAAGAGGCACACTCCAATCATCTGTCAAGTTCGAGACTGAGGATGATGGTGGAAATTGAACCCATTACCACCACCGGCAAATCGACATGGAACTCGTCGGTGAAGTTCAGGTAGGGTGAATCGAGGCGGAGCTCGTCGGCAAAGTTCTAATAGCTCCAACCTAAGAAAAGATTCAGGTTGTGTATTATCTCAAAGATCTTCGGCATTAACAGATTTGATGGAAACCGAACCGGCACCACCATCGACCACTTGCTTGACCAATGGCGGCTCGCCCTTTATTGAGCCACCACGATCACCGCTATCGAGCTCGCGGTAGCGGCGAAGGTAAACAGTGAGGGGCTCTATGTAGTTGTCGAAACCGAGCTTGCTCATGGCCCAAAGCACGTCCTCTGCCGTGATGGTCTTCCGTTGCTCGCGCTGGCAACGCTCGTTGGCTTCGCCCGTGATGAAGCTGATGTATTCTGAAACGCACTCCTGGATAGTTTCCTTGGCATTTTCGGACATCTTCGCGTGAGAAGGGAGGATTTTACGCATGATTCTGATCACGTTGGCGATCGGCATGAACCGGTCTTGCTCTCGCACGGTGCACTTGTTGTCATCCGCTGCTGAGTTGTTGGTGTTGGTGTGTGGTTGGTCTGCTCGGGCAGCTGGATATTATCTCTAGTGGTCTCAGCCCTAGCAAGATGTGAACAAAAAGAAGCTATAATCTGTACTATATTGCAATATTGACAACTAGTTTGTTTGGTCAGTGACAAGAAATCAAATTAATGGTAACAACTAATGGGAGGTGTACATAGCCTTCTCCCCTTGACTGAAAGTGGGAAAACCTTCGTGTTCTGTGGAAGATAATCTATCTGGTAACTGTTGTTATGATGATGATTTAGTTATCGCCATTACCCCTTATGAAGTAGCTCGAAGCTCTGATCAATACAATCTAAAATTGGGAGAAAATCTTTTCAGCTGTTTCGATAATAGAAGAGGAGACCTCAAAAAGATTCTAAAATGGAAGAACATAGAAAAACTTTAAAAAGAGGAGGGAGGGTGGGAAGATCCAAAGCATCAAAAGAAAGAGAAGCAACTTTCTAATAAATACAATTGAAGAAAAAGAGGACAAGGAACGATTTGAAGCTCCTTTTTTTCTTGATCCAAACAGAAAAAAAAATTCCTTCTCCTAACATATTTTTCCTACGGTTTTGAGCTCACGTAATCCCATGCCCATGTTTTGGATCTTGAGGAAAGAGTTTTATTGCTTCTCTTTGTTCGTCCTGGTGCTGTTATTGTTGAAGTCTGCCCTCTCTCATAATTGTCTGTTGGATTGAGAGAGAGAAAGAGAGAAGAAAGGAGGGGAGAAGAAGATGAGAGAGAAAAAAAAGTGATGAAAGAAAAGAGAGAGAAAGAGACACGAGTAGAAAGAAAGGAGATAGAAAAGTGATGAGAGAAAAAAGAGAGAGAGAGAAAGAGAGAAAGTGAAAACATTAATGAGAGAAAGGAGAGAGAAAGAAAAGACTAGTGCCTTATTTGTCCGCTACATAATGTAGCGGACGAGCACTATAGTACTGTTCGAGGGTATTTTGACTGACATGAGTCAGTCAAAAAACTGTCTGCTATACATGTCAGGACCAGAAAGTCGTCCGCTACACAGTGTAGCGGACAAGGTGGGAGGGGCAATATGGTAAAAAGAACCGTCCGCTACACTATGTAGCGGACGACTGACAGCTTTTTGAAAAAAAAAGATCTGGGCCGTCCATTCTTTCAGGATGGACGGCTAGATCGCGCTAGCAACTTAACCCATTTTGCTAGCGCTATCAACGGATCAGCTCCCATATATATATATATATATATATATATATATATATATATATATATATATATATATATATATATATATATATATATATATATATATATATATATATATATATATATATATATATATATATATATATATATATATATATAGGATCGTGATCCATTGCTAGCGCTAGCACTGTTGCTAGCGCTGTTTGGCCGTCTGCTACATAATGTAGCGGACGAAAATTGGCCGTCCGCTACATTATATAGCGGACGGTGCTAGCGCTACTAGCGCTAACAATGGATCACGGTCCATATATATATAGCGAATATGCTACTAGCCTGAGGCAACTTGCCTAAGGCTAGCAACCAAAACTATGTCATTTTGTTGAAGCCCCTTGATTTTTTCCAAAAACAAACCATTTTCCTCCTATCCTCTTTCCCTCATCTCTCATTGAGATCAAGACAACAGTACAGTGGCGTCATTGGCAAACTCCATTTAATACAGAAGGTTATGCGACGGTGATAGTGGGGCAGCGACAGCTCCTCTCTTTGTTTTTACGATAAACGTATTTAGTGATTTCAATATTTCTCAGATTGCGATTCCTCCTGCTTTAATTTTTGACTTGATAATGAAAAATAAGTTTGCATCGGAGAACCCCTTTAATGTATTGCACATCATACTGTAATTTGGGTCTTATTAAAGCTGCAACTAGAAAATTAAAGTGAAATCAACAATAGTGATATTGTGATTCTACAATGTTAGAGTTTGGTGGTTGTCAATTGGATTTTAATGGTGGTGATGCCATCCAAATGTTTGTATATAGGTGGTGCCGGCGGTAAGATCTTGTAATTGCGATGGTAATTGGTGGTGATGGTGGTTTGGTGAAGGCGGTGGTGGTCGAGATTGATGGTGCGGTGGGTGGCCGGTGGCAGCCGTAGGGTGGTGTGTCGCCGGCAAAAAGGCCGGAGATTGGGCGGGCAGTCAATGAATCTGTGATGTGGCCATAGGAGAAAGGTTCAACAGCGTGGCTATGTACGGTGGCAGCGGTGGGTTGTAATGATACAGGTGCTGGGTACTATGGCGGCAGCGAGGTGTTTTCTCTGACGAAGAAGGATGGTCGGCGAGGGAGGCCGGCAGTGATGGGTGTTGTTATCTCTGACGAAGAAGGATGGCCGGTAAGGAAGGCCGGCGATTGTGCGAGGCGACAGTGACTAATCTAGAGGGAGGAAAAAGACTTGGGAGTGGTGGTTACTGGGTTGTGATGGTGGGGTTGGTGGGTCGCCGGTGTGGAGACTTTTCGGCAACAGTGGCCGGTGAATAGGGATTGACTGGTGTTGGCTGATGTGTTGAAAGAAATAGAGAGAGAGAGAGAGCAACGAGGAGAGAGGAAAAAAAAAGTTTAAAGAGCTAATGTAGTTTTGGTTGCTAGCCTTAGGCAGCTTGCTAGCAGCATATTCGCTTTTCTCATATATATATATATATATATGAAAGTTGAAACAGAAAGAATGTTATCCAGTCACTACTTACTTGGACACTCTCTTAACTTGTCACGTGAACTCTACAGTTTTAACTTTTGAAATTACTCAACTTTTTAGTTATGATTTAATTTCCTTCTTTTCTCTCTCTCACCTATTCAATTTGATTTGAATTCATTTTCTTTTATCCCTTCTGTTTGTCTGTCTGTCTCTCTCTCTCTCTCTCTCTCTCTCTCACACACACACACACACAAATTATGCCAGTACCTCATATATCTCTCTTTTTATCTCATTTTGTAGACATGTTTACTTCTTTTATCTCTACTTTACCCTAAAATTTTGGTGACAATATACTTTCACTAATACCATTTGTACATAACTCAAGCTTATTTGATAATTTTATTTGAAAGTAAAAAAGGCTCACATTCTATTCATAAACTTATCCCTGCTATCTCTAATGTTTTTGCTTTTCTATTTTTATTTATGATCTAAAATACTTACAATTTTTTGAACAATCTGAGTTTACAATTAGTTTTATAAACCAATCACTAAATTCACTGCAAGAAAAATGCTTATTAGCGACGGAATTTAGAGATGGACTGCATTCCATCGCTAAAAGTCACCTATACCGACGGAATTGGGCGATGGAATAGATTCCGTCACTATGTTGCCTCCGAAAATGTTGGAGGGAAAAAAAGTGCGAGAAGCAAAAATGGGCGACGGAATTTTCCGTCGCAAATAATTTAGCGACAGAATTTAGTGACGGAGTGCATCGACGGAAGTATTTCCATCGCTAATTTAGTTATTTTAATTTTTTATAACAAAAAATATGCTTTTACTAATTATTGAAAAATAGAAGAATATACATATATAATAAACATAAAAACCCAAGAAAAAACATAAACTTTTTCGGCCAAAAGAATAGAACAGAACAAAAGAGAAGCTGTAACGGCAACCTTCGCGCCCGTCGCGCCACCATCCCTCCCACCCCCGTCGCCATTGTGGAGGCAACCCGTCGCACCACCATCCCTCCCATTCTGAAGGTTTGTGCGATGCCCTCTTACTCACTGATGGAATTTCTGTAAGGCTGAACCGTCTTCTTCTCACTAACTAGGGCTTTGATTTTTGGTATAATCAAATTAGGGTTCTTCTTTCAATTGTTTGGGTCTTCAATCTTCCGATCTTCTTCTGAATCTTATCTCCTTGCCAAGTAATTTTTTCCTCTTCCTCTCACTTTCACGTCTCAACTGTTTCTCTAGTTTTAATTCCTCTCTCTGTAATTGTATTTAATTAGGACACTGATATCATAAAACGTGATTGCAATGTAGTAGTTAATTTATTGTTGGTGAATACATTGAGAAATATATTGAGAGTTTGTGCTGTAACAATTTAAGAAGTTATACTTCTGGGTATTTCTGGGTAACAATTTAAGAAGTTATACTTCTGATGGTCACCAAAAGAGCACACTCATGTCCCCTTTCTGTTTCTTCCTCCTCTGAAATCTCGCATTCACAAATTGTTTCACTGGTTCCACGTAGTGCATTGCAATATGTTAAATAGATTGATAGCTGGTGTTATTATGAATTCACGTAGTTAGGAAACTGCGACAGTGCTGAGACTAGCCATTTGGCACTGCGTGTTTCCACACATATTTTGATGAAAGTTGACTTGGCTGAACACATTTTTTAACTAAAATTTCTGCCAGTTTTAATGGAAATAAAACCAGTTAAGTGTTAAGTGAAAGAGCTTCATGTAACCTCAAAGCAACCTTCGAACCTTTACTTTTAAACTGATATGAGTTTTGCACATTAGTGTCCCTGCTGTAGCTGCATTAAAAGAATTTCAGTATTTGGGTCTGTTTCTAGTGAGTTTAGTTAAATGAGTATGATCACGTAAGACAACTTTGTATGCATGTTCAATGTTATGCGGTTATTCTGAGTGGAAGACTGGTTTCCCGCTATTTCTTTAGTGAAAATTGATCTTCTGCACAAACTACTGAGAACTTTTGATGCCACTTGCACACTGATTGGGCATATGCTCTTCGTGGCTTGAACTTTGCCTTGGGAAAAATGCTTTGCGTCGTGTATTTTTTCTAATCTTTCTTTTGCACTATGGGACCAACCCCAGGAGTTTTAAGGATGTCAGTTAATCGTAGTTGGATGGAGAAAAGATTGGATGATCGTAGGGGGCTAAGTGATGAGTTTCGAGAAGGAGTGAGAATATTTCTTGAATTTGCCTTTAAGAACGAAGCATTTGTAGATAATCAAAGGATAAAGTGCCCGTGTAGGGATTGTAACTTATTGCATTGGGGAGAGAGTGATGAGGTAAAATTGTATCTTTTTCGCAAAGGTTTTATGCGTAACTACACAACATGGACTCAACACAGGGAATCAATTGATTTTTCATCCTCCGGGTTTGGGCAAGATAATGCTTCACAATATCGAAATATAATAATAGACGCTAGGCGTGCAGAGTTTGACATAGATGACAACCATGACGATCCTGACATTGATCTTGCAGAAGAGCCTAACTTGAAAGCTCAGAGTTTTATGATTTGTTAAGGGACGCTGATGAGCCATTATGGGATGGTGCAAAAAAGCACACCAGGTTGTCTGCTGTGACACGACTGTTACAGTTGAAGTCAGAGCATGGGCTAAGTGATAGAGGATTTGATGGTTTTTTAACGCTTATTAAAGAGCTACTACCAGATAGTGAGAAGTTGCCAGGTTCGTACTATGATACAAAGAAAATGGTGATGAAACTCGGGTTGGGTTATGAAACGATAGATGCATGTAACAATGACTGTGTGTTATTTTGGAAGGAAAATAAGGATAAGTTGAAGTGTCCAATTTGTGATCATTCGAGGTACAAATCAAGAAAGGGGAGTAAGAAGAACGTGGCTTGGAAGACATTGAGATACTTTCCGATAACATCGAGGCTTCAGAGACTGTATTATTCAACAAAGACAGCTGAACATATGACATACTATAACACTCGTCCCAAAGAAGTCGGTGTGATGAGACACCCCTCTGATGGAGAGGCATGGAAGGACTTTGATCTGAAACACCCAGACTTTGCCCAAGAAGTTTGGAATGTTAGATTGGGGTTAGCGACTGATGGTTTCAATCCATTTGGTCACTCCAGCACCCCCTACTCCACATGGCCCGTAATTGTTGTCCCCTATAATCTCCCTCCCAACATGTGCATGAAACAACCTTATATGTTTCTGTCACTTCTTATTCCGGGTCTAAAGAGCCCTGAGAGGGACATAGATGTTTATTTAAGGCCATTGATTGACGAGCTCAAAATGCTTTGGGATACTGGAGTTTCCACTTTCGATGTCTCTCAAAAATAGAATTTCCAAATGCGGGCTGCAGTGATGTGGACTGTCAATGACTTTCCTGCATATGGAATATTTGCAGGGTGGAGCACACATGGCAAGTTAGCATGCCCTTGTTGTATGGACATGAACCAGGGTTTCACATTGAAATATGGAGGTAAGGTCTCATTTTTTGGGTGTTATAGAAAAATGTTGCCAGAGAATCATTCTTTTTGAAAACAGAAGGACAAGTTTGACAAAACGGTTGAGCGCGGTATGATAAAGCAAGATCGTTTGTCTGGCGATGAAGTGTGGGGGACGTGAATAAGCTTGATGTTATACCTTTTGGTAAAGGTTTTGCTAATCAAAAGATTCCTGGCTTCGGAAAGACACATAATTGGAGGAAACGAAGTATCTTTTGGGAATTACCTTTTTGGAAGACACTCCTAGTTCGCCATACTTTAGATGTCATGCACATTGAGAAAAATGTCTTTGACAATATATTCAACACCGTGATGAATGTAAAGGGTAAATCTAAAGATCATTTAAAGGCAAGAAAGGATCTGCAAAAAATGGGTATAAGGCCGGAATTACATCCAAAAATGATCAATGGTAAGACGATATTGCCAAAAGCATCTTATACCTTGGACAAGAAGCAAATACAACAAGTGTGTTAAAAGTTGAAACTCCTAGATAGTTATGCGTCAAACATATCCCGTTGTTGTAACCTTTCAGAGTGTAAAGTTTATGGGATGAAGAGTCATGACTGTCACGTGTTCATGCAAAGGCTCATTCCTATTGCCTTTCGTGACTTTTTGCCTAAGGCAGTAATGGATGCCTTGACGGAACTTTGTCATTTCTTTCAGGATCTTTGTTCAGTAGCACTTCGGGAGACTGACATGAAGATTCTCGAGACAAGTATCATAGAAACAATATGCAAGCTTGAAAAGATCTTTCTTCCGTCCTTTTTTGATTCGATGGAGCATTTACCCGTTCACTTGGCCTACGAAGCTAGGGTTGGTGGACCAGTGCAGTGTCGATGGATGTATCCATTCGAGAGGTAATATTTATGCGATCTACTCTCGTATACCTTAAATTTTTTTAATATACTTTGATTCTAAAACTCATTCGGTATCCTTTAGGTTTATGTTTGGATTAAAGAAAAAGGTTCGCAATAAAGCTCGAGTAGAAGGTTCAATTGCAGAGGCCTACATAATAGAGGAACTTGTGAACTTCTCTTCTCTTTATTTTGAGTCTGGAGTTGAAACAAGGATAAACCGATTATATAGAAATGAGGATGCTGTTGACACAGATTCGGAAGGACGTTATCCATATTCACACATTCGGGTCGTCCTTTTGGATCTTACACTACCCGATGGTTAAGTGATGAGGAATATGATGCCGCATCGTTATACGTCCTTCTCAATTGTAACGAGGTCATCTCTTTTATCGAGTAAGTAGTTATGCATATTGGCTTATTTTTTATGTTACTTAATAGGATAACATACTTAGCTTATTTACAGTGAATTCGATAACGAAGCACGACTTGCCAATCCTACAATCTCTAATAAAGAACTTGAAGAGTTGCGTAACAACGAGTTCATTGCGTGGTTCAAGCAACGTGTAAGTTCAAAAAGTAGATCATAGTTGTCTAATTACTACCGTTATATGACTAACATAATACTATTCTATTGGACATTGTTGCAATAGGTTGACAAGGTTGATCAAGCGGTGGATATTCGTTTCAAAGAACTTGCTTGTGGCCCTAGTAGGTTGGTTAGATGCTACAAAGGTTACATCGTGAATGGCTTTAGGTTTAACACGGTAGATATTGACTTGATTAAGCAAACTCAAAATAGCGGAGTTTTAGTCAATGGCGATTGTTATAATGACAATTGCCTTGATTTCTATGGGCAATTGGATGAGGTTGTTGAGTTAGATTATATGGGTAGTAGAAATCAACTAGCAATGTTCAAATGTCATTGGTTTGATATCACATCTAGAGCTGGAGTGCGTGTTAGTCGCCATGGGATAGTAGACATCAATCTCAAATCAAGACTAGGATCAAATGAACCTTTTGTGTTTGCTAATCAAGCTTCACAGGTGTTTTATGCAGAAAGTGTATCGAAAAAGAATTTTAATTGGTATACAGTTATCAAGACCAAAAGATTAGCAGTTGGCAACTACCAAGAAGATGTGCTTGAGACTTATCAAGAGGACGTTACTCCTGTTGTTGTACCTATTCTAGTTGACGATGACACAGATGACATACCTCTTCAAACAATAGATTTGCCGGAAGACCAAATGGGAGAGGAAGTTGATGTTGATGACCTTCGCGCTGTAGCAATCATAGACAATCACCGAAATGCTGAAAATGTGGAATTTTATGAAGATCAAGACAAGGACGACAAGGATGAGGACGAGGACGGGGACGGGGACAGGGACGAGGCTGATGATAATGGTGAAGAAGAAGAAGAAGAAGAAGACGGACGGCGATGAAGAAGTAGACTTGTCCAGTAGCGATAACGATTAATACTTGATTTTTTGTTTTTATTATCAACTGATTTGGTGTTTGGATTTGGCATTAATTTGAATCGTTGATAATCTTTCACTTTGTCTTGAAAGATATATCATTTCTACCAACTATTGTAGTGAAATATTATGTATTGCCATATATAGTATCTTTTGCAGTTATGCAACGCTCTTGTGCTGCTCGAGGTCGTAGTCGTGTTGTATCTGCTCCAGCTTGTGGAGGTCACAGTGGAAGTAACTCGTCTTCGGAGTAGCCTGTTGAGGTGGAATCGTCAGTAGCTTCAACCGATGGTACTCTAAATGGAAGAATGGGTGATAGTTGTTTTTTGTTTGAATAATTAAAGTATATTGCAGTTTTCATGTGTTTTCCTGATATGCTTTTTTGCAGCTTCTCTTCGTACTAGGGGTGCAACACAAGGAATCATAAGAAAGCTTCCACTAGGCTCTAAAAAGAGAATCCATATTCATAAGAAAATGTAACATGTAGTGCTTATGTACTAGTTGTACAATATCATTGTTTCCATTCTACTTTATTGTAACACTCTTTATTTTTTATGTATTAGCTTCATTGGGGACGAGGTGCGGAGTACCATAGGAGCTATCTTTATGGCAAATATGAATTTCCTTTTTGTGGTGTGGTCAAGCTGGAAGAAGTACCCTGAAATGAAAGAGATGCTTTGGCAAAAAATTTTGGTAAGCTTATGCTTTAAACTTCATGTTTTCAGAGCCTGCTTATGCATTAAATTTCATTAGTAACTAGGCGAAAAATGCATCCAGTTTGAAGCGAAAACTTGAATCTTCGTTCTTGTCTCAATCTTAATCTCCTTTTGCATGTTTTCAGAGCCTGTTTACGCATTAAATCCAAATTACTTGTCCTGCATTGTGCTGTGTTATGCTGCATTGGGCTCTCTGTCTCCATTTCCATATTCAGATTACTTGTCCTGCACTGTGCTAATTCAGTGCCTAGTTTTTTTCAAAAAAACATTTCTGTTGTTGAATATTTGATGCACCTTGTGTTTGGCACTCTCTAGTGTTTGGGCCGCAATTAGTTTTCCCTCATTGTCACATATAGTCACTGCTTGAATCGTCCTATTGTCACGGACTGCAGCATCGAAATTGACTCGAACACAATGAAGAGGTGTAAAGATGCTGGTAGTTTTGGGTGTTTATGACTCGAATTGTTTGTCTTCAAATGGATATTGCTATCATACTCGCGAAATTGCACGAGATGCCAGGGCATCAATGCGTATTTCACTAGATCAATCTCCGGCCTCCGAGAATTGGAAGACGAAATTGCTAAGATTGTGCAGCTTGAGGTGCAGAAGATGAAAGAGACTGAAATTGCTAAGATGGTAGAGATTGAGGTAGAAAAACGGATGAAAGAGAAAGAACTCCTACAGGTAATTCATATTTTATATGCTCTTAAAGTTTTAGAGGTTCACATAAACTCATGCATAGTAGCTTTGCATCTAAAAGTTTTAGAGGTTCACATAAACTCATGCATACAGGTAATTCATATTTTCAAGCATGAAAAACATATTTGGATTTTCTACCAACTTTGTACCAGCTACTTGCATCAATGGTGCTATGAGCACTAAAGCTAGGTACTTTGCATCAAATTTGACTTCCCCAGTAATGGGCATTTAGCTGTTCATCACCCTGTTGAATTATATATGTGCTTGGATGCTTGACAGTTTCTTTTTGGGGTGTTCTTGAAGAGGGTTTTGGGGGTTCGGGTGGGGGGAGAGGGGGAGGGGTGGTCTGTGCACAACTATGTAAAGCTGTGTGTGCATGGGGATGAAGGAAGGAGGGAGCAGCCATGGTGACTGCTAGGGGGAGGGGGTGTGCGGGGTATGTGTGTGTGTGTGTGTGCCAACCTGGTGTGTGTGTGCGTGGTGTGGATGTGAGTGCACAACAGGGGGTGGTGTGGATGTGCATGGGACTGCTGTAGCTACCATGTTGGATGTTGGATATTGTCA
The DNA here is from genome assembly GCA_033070095.1 of Escallonia herrerae. NCBI lineage: Eukaryota > Viridiplantae > Streptophyta > Magnoliopsida > Escalloniales > Escalloniaceae > Escallonia > Escallonia herrerae. Next base: position 5,811 of record JAVXUP010003182.1, on the reverse strand, counting down.
AATACTTGTTGTAGTTCCATCATTGTTTAACTCACATATTTTAGGTTGGATTCATGGTTGGTTAGGCCCGGTTATGCAAGTACATTGATACATCCTTTAACATGTCTTTAATTGCTTTGTTACAGGGCGAAGTTACCCCGACTGATGCTATTGAGGATGACAATAATGATACATTCGACGAGCTTGGTGGATGATGCCTTATGTGACAAGATTTGACGTTACATTTGTTGGAATATTTGTTCATTTTGGTAACCAAGCAAGTGGTTGATTTAGATGCATTAACTCAATTGTTAACTTTTAGTAGTATTCAACAAATGCTGAATATTTGTTAACTTTTAGTGGTATTCAAAATTTTAGCTCCTAAATATGATTTTTGCGTGGGAATTAGGGACGAAAAAAATCATTTAGCACCTAAATATTGTTTTTGTGACGGAATTAGTGACGGAAATTTTCTTAAATATGCGTTTTTGCGACAAAATGAACGACGAAAAAATAGATTCAGCTCCAAAATATGGTTTTTGCGATGGAATTAGCGACGGAAAAATCATTTAGCTCCTAATTATAGTTTTTGGGGCGGAATTAGCGACGGACAATTTGTCCTGCACAAAATTTGGCGACGGAATTAGCGACGGAATTTCCGTCGCTAATGGTAATTTTTTTAAAAATGCATAAAAATATATTTATATTTCTTTATTTATTTTTAAAAAACTTAATTTTTTAAAAATTGAAAATTAGTTTTAGAGACGGAAATTCTGTCGCTAAAGGATGACCATTTCCGTCGCTAATGACAAAGGCATCACTGATGGAATACTAATTCCGTCGATAAAACCTTTAGCGACGAGGGTTTAGGCGACGGAACTTTAGCGACGGAATTTCCGTCGCTAAAGGCTTTACTGATGAAATTTTCACATTTAGCGACGGAAAAATTCCGTCGCTAATGGTTATTTTTCTTTTAGTGATTAACTCCAAACTATATATAATTTTATTCTTGAATTTGGTATTCAAATTAATAATTATCATTTTCTCCTTCCCTGCTCGAATGTGTGTTCTATATATTGCTCTCTCTCTCAATACCATTTTTACTTATTTTTGGCACAAAAATCTACCCGTTTAAAAAGTTATATTATCACTTTTGATGTTACTTCAATTTTAAAGAAGAAAAAAGAAGAAAATTTTCATATTTCTTTAAAGAATAAAGGTTTAATGGTGCTTCTTTGTATATTGGTTTAGAAGCAATATTATAATACTCTTATCAAGTAGTTGAGAAATATTATTTGCATTCTCTCATATAATTTTTACTTTTTTTCACTAAAAATATATTTTAACAAAAGTTGTTAGTTTTTTAGTGACAAACATGAGGTGGAAGACTCTCCCTGTATAATTTAATACTTTGATAATCGTAATATAATGTTTTTGTGTGCAACACATGGGGTTAAAACTAATTACTAATTAGGACCAAGCAAGGTCATTCGACCTAAAAAATATTAAAGACTGCAAAAAAATTGGACTTGCAAAGAATTTCATTTAGTGATGGCCGGCTTTGAAGGACGATCTACCCAATGCATTTAACCAAACAGAGAAACTGCAAAGCTGACAAAAACAAATTATAGTAGTTAGGCATAGAAGCAGCTAGGGGTGAGCACGGTTAGGTTGGTTCGGTTTGGAGGCTGAATACCAAACCGAACCGACCAACCTCAGTTTGGGAAAGAAAAAACCGAACCGTGGTTGAACGGTTTGGTTTCAACGGTTCGATTTCTGTGGATTGAACGGTTCGGTTTGGACGGTGTAATTGGTTTGGACAAAACTCAATTTTGGACAAGTTTAGACCCAAAAATTAATAACTTATGCATACTAATAAGCTCTAAATAAACTGAATTTTTTTATCATAATTATTAACACTTAGTAAAATGTAGACGACGAATGAAAAATGTGTGTTACGTTAAGAGATTTAGAGTTTATCCCATTTTATATGAGTGGTTAGATAACTATGATTAGTAAAAAAAATAACTAGAATTAGGTAAAAATATAGAAATGTTATATTATTATTATTATATACAGTTGGATCGGTTTATGTGGTTTTCAAAAAATTCGAACCGAACAGACCGAACCGAATGTACAGTTTGAGAAAGAAAAAAAAAAACCAAACCGTTTGATTTTTAGATCGGTTTGAAAATACACAGATTGGTTGGTTCGGTTGGATCGGTTTCAACGGTTTAAATGTTCACCCCTAGAAGCAGCTACTAGAGCTGCACCGTCGCGTTGGATTTATATAATTTCAACCGGGCATGTACACTTGCTCTAATGCCACTTTATTGAATAAGAGGACACACAAACACATAAAGAGATTACTCGAATGGAAGATGAGAGAAAACCAAGATTTTCAATGATACCAACCTTGGTTACAACTTCACTTGGTACACAAATCATGTCAATTCATCTTTGCTTACTTGGGTCATTCTTGACTCGCACTTCCGCTCTTGACCTCACTCAACTCTACTCAACTCAACTCCACTTGAGTTGCTCTTCGTTAAAAGAGGGTTATATTTTTTAGTTAGACCGCTCGGTATCTGAACACTACATTAGAAGCTGATTAATCCGGGTTCGAGCCGGGCTGGACCATATGGACAGTAAAGCTCTCCCTATCAAGTTTTAACGCAAGTACATTTCCAAAACTCGAACCCGAGACCTCTGATTAAGTTATGACAACTTCTTATCAACTGACCTACGCGTTTGTCGGTAAAAAATAAGAAAAAGAGAGCTATATATATGTAGGAAAAAGAGGAGGGAAATAATGTGGAGAGAACCCACTAATATTAAACTTCACTTACTTGGATGCACAAAGTGCTTCTAAATTAACCCATTGAGAGGGCACCATGGAACCTTCTAGGAAATTCTTACAATCATGACAACTTTTCGTATACTTGCATCAACCCAAAAGCCACACGCACCAAAGAAAACCTCTCTAGATTTCTCCATGCTTTCACTCCTTAAGTATCCTCTAGAATTCTTTCCAAATATTCGTACGCAGTAAACTACTAACACAAGAAAATAAAGGCCAAAACACTTTATTCACCAGGTCCAAACATACATACCCTAAACTAAGGCCCAGTTTGACAAAATTTTTTTCTCTTTTTTTTTTCAGTTTTAAAAACTGAAAAAAAAAGAGCGTTTGGTAACCATTTTTTTTTCAATTTAAAAAACCAGTTTTTAAACTGCAGAGTAAAAAAAAAAACTCCAAAAACTGGTTTTTTTTTTCACTTTTGGTTTTTTTTTTTCGACCACCACCACCACCCTCCCACCGCCGGCAGCCACCTCAGGCGACCACCGCCGGAGACTGCCGGCCGCCGGCAGCCACCTCCGGCGCCGGCGACCACCGCCGGAGACTGCCGACAACCACCTCCGGCCGCCGGCGACCACCGGCAGCCACCGCCGGAGACTGTCGGCAGCCATCTCCGGCCGCCGGCGACCACCGCCGGAGACTGCCGGCAGCCACCTCCGGCCGCCGGCGACCACCGCCGGAGACGGCTGCCGGCCACCACCGCCGGTGACTGCCGGCAGCCACCTCCGGCCGCCGGCGACCACCGCCGGAGACTGCCGGCAGCTACCTCCGGCCGCCGGCCACCACCGCCGGCAGCCACCTCCGGCCGTCGGCCACCACCACCACCACCGTCGACCACCGCTACGCCCCACCACCGCCACCGCAAACCACCAAAAAAAAAAGTCAAAATAAAAAGGGTTACCAAACACAAAAAAAAAAACCTCAAAAAAAAAGGGGTTATCAAACACCCACTTGTTTTTATAAAAAAAAAAAATTAAGCTGCTCTTTAAAAACTGAAAACCAAAAAAAAAATTTTGTCAAACGAAGCCTAAGTTCACTTTCTGACATCCCACTTTATTCTAACCATTACAAAAAATATATAGTAAGATAGTCCTAATTTATCGTAAAACGTTGTGCAGTCCTTCCATGCAAGTATCGATCCTTGTACGTGCACGCACGCTTACCATCCCAATAAGTGCCTACATGCCTCCAAAATTGGACAGGTTGTGACACTAGGGTACACAACACCTGTAGCGTTGACTTCGAGCTATTTTTCAATAAAACAAAAATCTAAAAATCCATGCATGCTACAGGATCAGTCCATCTTGACAAGGTGTTTGCATATGAATAGGGCTAGCAATTGAGACCCAAATCTACTTATCCGCCACTTAAAATCTAAAAATCCATGCTATAGGGTCCACATCTCCTCTCTTTAAATGAGTCTGTCCAATTTTTTCAAAGCTTTCAAGAATTAAAGTTGAAAGGGAAAAATATGGGTGTTTTTAGAGAGTTGAAAAGGGGAATAAGCCGGTGATTGTGATGAAGGGGATTGATCTATGGAGATTCGGCCACAGGAAGTTTTCAGATGAAGAAGAGAGATGGAAATTTTGAAATATAAATGGTTTATTATCGGGTAAATGGGTGAAATCAGTCCATTTAAGAGAACCCATTTAACCCATTATTAAATGGGTTGATAATCAATTTATACCCAACCCAATTAATTAACACACAAACTCAACCCAGCCGCCCATTTTGCCACCCCTACATATGAGTTTGATTGATCTTTACTTCTCTGAATCGTTAGATCAACCATCTGCAGCCCTAATACACCGAGTTTATGAAAAGATGATTTACGCTGTATTATTTTCTATTTCATTTCTTAAAAATGCTTGAACACACCAACAATTTCAACTCTATCAACCGTGTGACACGTACTTGGTCAGTTGAATTTTCAAGTAGAATATTTCCTTTCGGATGGTACATTGAATGAGCTATTCAACGCCGAAAGTGAAAAGCTTTTGATTTGGTAAATAAATGTCTGGGATTAAGGTCCAACAAGGCACGGAACACGTTGTCAGACTGAAGGTTTCTATAGCCTGCAAACATGTTACATTTCAAATGATCTAATCATGGCCTTGGGATAAAGTGAGCCCTTTCACAATTAATCAGCTCTACGTTGCAAAAACACGAGGAACAAACTTTGACTTCTATCCGAGTCGTAATCAATCCTCCAACTCTATGTACAGTGACAACTAATAATCGATAAATATTTACAGTGACTTTTCTTCTAACACTTTCAGCAATGATTATTAGCAGTACTTTTTTAGCGTCACTAAATAAAAGTAACTAGTACATTTAGAAACGATTGATTGTCGCTATATAGGGGATATGAGAAAGATTCCTCCAACCGAAGTAGCAGCGATTTTTTTTTCCAAAACATAATGTGGTACTAAATTTACGATACTCTAGGGCTTGTTTAGCATCGATAATCGAAGGCTTGTTCAGTATCGATTGTCATTGACATAACGAATGGTCGGCAATGGACTTCCCACTTCTAGTATTAGACATCACTTCAGTAACACTGTTAGCGGCAAAAATTTGGTGCTCCCAAAAAAATCCAATCGTGGCCGTATACAGTCATAACTTCATTGGTTGTGGTCATATAAAGAGAACCGAAGTTGCAGCTGAAACCTAAGAAAAACACTATTGCTGTTATTAGCGACCCTGCAACGGGAACACTTTGAACCATATTATGTGTTTTGTTTCAACTTGATCTTTCCCCATAGAACTTAACTGTTACTTTGTGGTATCATATTATATTAGTTGACAATGTCCTTAAAAATGATACAATCCTTCTTATACCTAGTACTACCTAATTACGAAGAGTACAAATTTATCCATCAAATAGTTGACTTGGACCCATTTCAAAGGGCCTTGGGAGAATCCTTAAAGAAAATCTTACATATGAGCTGCTATGGATCAAGATCCTCCGA
>JAVXUP010003181.1:0-81274 GCA_033070095.1 Escallonia herrerae | reverse complement strand
TCGCAATTCAAGTTCCTAAGAACAAATTAACAGTACCAACTCGCACAGGGGTCTTACTATACAGTAGTGGTGGGCTCACCGGAATCTCAAACAACTATAACCCATTCTCGAACATGCTACATCTTATCATCACCTACAAAAGGAAGTCAAACAAAGGGTGAGCTTTTGAGAGCTCAGTAAGGTCGTATAAGGACTACAAAAATATTACAAAATGATTCCAAAGAAAATCCAACCAACGATGATTTCGAAAATAATTCAAACAATCAAAAGCTCAATAATTTCCAGAATGATCAAAATTCATCATAAATAGATTCCAAAAAACAATAACAATCACGACGGGTACAAAATCGATCATAAAAAGATCATAGTCAAAGCCATCATTCCAAAGTAAAATAATGGTTTTCCAAAGGACTCCAAAACGCACACAGATCTAAAAAGCACACAGATCATTTGAGACAATTCTTTCTTAGTCATTTCTATAACAATCATGGTAAGATACGGTGCAGATAAAATAAAAAAACAATGTTGATCTTGGGCTATTGCGATCCCACTCAGGTAAAGCTATTAGTGTACACATGCATGATGTACAAGAATAATTACTAGTCCCACTGGGCACTAGCCTCTGTTTCATGCAGAATTCAAACCAGCCATATAACACCTCCCCACGGAACGGACACCTAGGTATACACAAAAATCAATGATATCAATGAGCATTATCATAAGCTCAAATCACCGAAATCAATTCAGGTTCCAATAACAATAAACGAATTGATATAAGTCATCATTCAGAATTCCAGAAGAAAAATCACATAGCCAGCAAAAACGATTGCAAATAGTTGTCAAATTTAGGCACAACAATTCAAAAGAATGGATACAAACAATTATCAAATTTTCTTAGCATGTAATAACAGGTGAGCATCAACAAGACTTCTAAATAATCGATTCATGTTTAATATTGGGGTTTTGGGCAATAACATGCTCATATCAATACATAATTCAACGTTCGACATTAGTCATAAGTAAATCCAAAGAGTACTTACGACTACGAGTTATCAAAATAAGGGTTCAGATGAAAGTCCTTACCCAGGGTTTAGATAGAATCTCTTACCTAGATCTAAAACTAAGCTAGTTAAGTAGAAAATCTGTTGCTTTAACCTAAATGAAATAATCGAATTATTAGAACAAAGCCTACAGTACAACATTATAACTTAATACGGACTTACATATACTTCCAAAATGAGCCTACCTCACCAAGTATGTAAAATTATCAAAATACCCTTAAGTGTAAAATTACCAAAATGCCCCTCTAAGACTTATATCACCAAAACGGCCTTCCCATAAGTAGAATAATTAAAATAACCTTACGGTATGTAAACTTCCCACAAAATACCCTTCTTAGGTCAAATTACCAAAATACCCCCGTCAGGGTAGCAAATTACCAAAATATTCCCGGTTATACCTAAATCATCAAAATGACCTTTCCATAAGTAAAATCACGAAAATATACTTACCATATGCAGATTAACACAAAAATACCTTCTATGAGTAAAATTAACAAAATACCTCATCGTGGTGACAAATTACTAAAATACCCCTAGGAGTTTTCAGCACCAAAAAATCCCAAAATATCTCAAAATACTATTTTAAGCATCCTGAAGTCATTTTTGACCTAGAAAGTATTTTAGAAAATATTTTGCCCAAAAATTCTGAACCAAAGTCCAGCCAAGCCTCAGGATTCAGTTTCGCGAAAAATACATATCGGCCTCAAAATGACCCAAAATTTTAGAATATGAGTCATATCTTTTATATAATTTTTTTTTTAAATTTTTAGATTAAAATAACTTTATTTATTATGTTAAATAAATCCAACATTTCTCCTAATCGATACCCTAATTTAGCGCCCTTGGCGGACACCGAAAATTCCTAACAAGAATCTTATCATGAAAGTATTGGGGGGTTACTGTTTAGACTTTGTCTAATTTTGAACCTTACTATTTATAAAAATTTGTGAAAAAACTGTCTAAATTAATTTCTATCTTTATTTACAATTACACTTAATATGAATATTAAAAAACACATTATGACACCTTTTCACACACGGCATCTTCTTCTTCTCACGACTGGCACACACAGACATGCACACTTCACACACTCACCTACTACTACACACCATTACCCCAATTCTATACATAAAACTTACCCTCTAACACATCAATACACAACATTTACACACATATATACGCATATACACACACACCATCACGCATGCAACACACACTCACACACAGTCACAGACACACATTGAACACACACGGGCTCTTGCACACACCCAAAACTCACAAATCCCCTCCAATGCACCTATATCCAAATTCAAATACACAGTTTCGCACTGCCGAACTCCCCTCCCCCTACAAAACACACACTCGTGCGCGTGCGCGTGCACACACACTGTAATACACACGAAAGTGCACATAATTTAACACACTGATTAGGGTGGAGAGATTACCCCTTTCAAAGTGCCCTTCACTATAATACACATGATTACACACATAATTTAACACACTAATTAGGGTGGAGAGACTACCCCATCAAAGTGTCCTTCAATCTTTCTCTCGTTCTCTCCCCCCCCCCTCCTCGATCCCTCCCTCCTTCTCTAATTTTGGGTCAAACCCTTTCCTGAGCCCCTGCTTCCCTTCTTTTCCTCTGTTCTTCATTCGGTTATCGTTCTTTTTTTCTCTTTTATTTTCTTCTTCTTTTTTTCTTCCTCTCTCTTTTTTCTTCCTAAGCAATTAAAGAATTTCAATTGCATTAGTCACCATATCAGTGGCCATTTCTAATGACTTGGTTACTAACATCTTGACACCTAGGTACAAATATTTGAAATTTGTAAAATAACCCCAAATTTTCCATGATTGCAAAAAACCTTAAATTTTATGTAATTGCATTTAAGCCCCAAAATTAGTCTAATCATGATTAATTTAATTAGACATCACTAAAATATACACTTTCACTCCTTTTATTATTTTTCATCACTAAAACCTTAATTTACATTTATGCCCCCCAAGATTTCCAAAATTACAGAAATGACCTCAAAATTTCAAAAATTACATTTTTGTCCTGAAAATCTTTTAGGATTTGATACTCTACTAATACTCTAGCATTATCCAAAATTATCGCCCGTTTATTTTTTAGGTCTCTGATACTCATTTTAAACTGCTCCCAAAGTTCAGAATATTACATAGTCTCATTCTCTTAGTGTCGCCTTTAGGAGGTGGATCGATCAGTCGGCCAAGCTCTGCGGAGACCCCATCCCCTAGTGTTGTTACCCTTAGGGTGACCCAGTAGTCCCTAAGGTAAATAGATAAAAAGTAGGATAAATTACACTCGGCACGCTTGAGGTTTACCCTAAAATACACACGACTACCCCTAACTTTTATTATTACACTCCGCCCCATGAATCTCAATTTTCTTGACGATCTTAACGGTTTGACGCATACTGACTTTATTGCCCTCATATATTACAAACCCTGTTGTCTTAGATTTTGGAAGGAAACTGAGAAGCCTCATTCACAGATACCGAGAGAAGGAGAAACAAAATCAAAATCAATCATAATTTCGATTTTGTTTCCTCAACACAACAAACGTGACGACAACGACAACGGCAGACTGTAATCCTGGAATCAAGACAGTGGTCGTCATCTCAAACGTGAAGGTATGTAAATTACAACACGACTTCTTCTACCCCAGATTTTAGGTTTTTATTTTGTAACTATGTGTATATATCGTTGACTCATGTTTTACATTGTGTTAATCAAAGCCCTAAATGTAGAAAACCCTAAATTGAAATGTTTATTTAGAGACCTAGCATGAATCTGTATTTAGAGACCTAATTGAATCCTTAATTTTATTTTAGGACATATAGTTAGGACCCCCAAATTAAACCCTAATACATGAAATTACCCTTGTACTATCCAATTTTAAGTCCTATTTTGAATTCATAGTTCCAATCCTAAATCGACACCGTAATTGGAGCCCTAAATAAATCTGTACTTAAAACCCTAAACTGGAATTTCAATCCCTAATGGGACTGGAATTCCAAATCTATAACTTAAACCCTAAATCGAACCTAATTATAGGACCTAAATTAGTGACTCTTAAATTGAAGCCCTAATTAAAGCCCTAATTCGAATTCATAATTAGAGCCCTAATCTTAATTCGTACTTGAAACCCTAATCTTAAACCCTAATGGGAGTGGAATTCCAAATATGTAACTGAAACCCTAAATCAAACCTAATTATATGACCTAAATTAGTGACCCCTAAATCGAAGCCCTAATTAAAGTCCTAATTGACACCCTAGATAAAGCCCTAATCTCAATCCAAAATTAAAAGCATAATTCCCTAATTGGAAACCATAATTCTAATCCCTATCATTCCTTGAACCCTAACTGTCAGTTGAATTAGTGGACCTAACTCTAATCCAAAATTAGTGGACCTAATTGTCAGTTGAATTAAAGGCCTAATTGCAATCTAAATGGCAGCCCTAAGTGAGAACTTAGTTGAAGCATTTGCAATTAACAAATAAATTTAATCAGTAATTGACAACTTAATGAAATCCCTTAATTGACAACTAAAGTAAATCCCTAATTGACAACTTGATTAGTTGACAACTAAATGAATGTTGTTTCTAATTACCTTATAGAAATGCATAATGAAATAAGACATACCCTGCTAGTCCATTACTGTAACACAGTCAGAGAGATTGATGATGTAGATCCTGACAGATACAATTATATGGAGCTGCTAACTGATGCATCAGAGCTAAGTTTGAAAGACCTCCCCCTTAAGCTAGTTATCTGTATTGAGATGTACTTCTTGTTGCCTGGAACTTAGGTCAAGGCTGAAATAAGTTCTGATAAAGCTTTGATTGACATGTTTGCACTATATGGGAATTCTAGGGATATACATGTTTACTTAGAGACTGACAGGGTTGAACCTGGGGCAGTTAGTTATCTAGAACCAAGTAGTCAGGCAGTTAGAAATGAGGACTTGAATGAAGAAAAAGAATGGGAAGGGGATATTGATGAAGAAGAAGAAAGTGAGGATGATATGCATCTATCTAGTGATGATTCTGAGGACTTTAATTGGCACGGAGTAGAAGGAATGAGTGAGAGTAATGCAGACTCAGGGGCAAAAGAATCTGAGACAGATGATGAAAAGTTGACTGATGATGGGCTGTCAAGCTGTGATGATGATGATGATGAAACCCCTATGTACAATAGTGATGAGAGTCTAGATGTGGCAGCAGTAAATGCAGACAGATATATGAGGGGGAAGTTGTTTCAATATAAATATGGGGAAAATTGAATTACAGGGTCTATTGTTTGAAGATGTGAATCATTTTAGGGTAACTTTGAAGGACTATACCATTGAGAAGGGGTTTTAACTGGTGAGAGATAAGAATGAGAAGAAAAGAATTAATGCCCACTGTGGCAGTCCTGGATGTAACTGGAGAATACATGCATCTATAATCCCTGATGGTAAAATATTTAAAATAAAAAAATATGGCCCTAAGCATTCTTGTGTAATGGCCAGTACTAACAAGGAAGCCAATTCCACTTGGATTTTAGAGAAACTCATTAAGTACATCAGCGGAAATCCTGACATCAGTTTAGGTGGTATGTAAGAACTGTTGGTTAAGAAGTTTGGCGTATAGGCTCATAGAATGCAGCTCTATAGGGCCAAAAGGAAGGCACTAGAAAAAATAGAGGGGTGTCATGCTGAGTCGTATAAGAAGTTATGGATGTATGGGCATAAAGTGACAAGGACTAATCCCGGTAGCTTGTTCAAGCTTGAAACCCAAAGAGTTAGCCCCAATTTGGATTTGCCTCACTTCCATAGGCTGTTTTTTTCATTTACAGCTATCCAAGATGGATTTAAGAATGGTTGTAGGCCATATCTTGCAGTAGATGGATGATATCTCAAAGGGCCGTATGGTGGTGTATTACTGTTAGCTATAGGTCTTGATGGGAATAGTGGGTTGTTTCCCCTAGCGTTTGCTGTTGTTGAGAGTGAGAACACCTAAAGCTAGAAGTTCTTTCTGTAACACCTCTACAACATTCTTATTGATGGTTCTGAGGCAAAGCCGTGGGTTTTTTTGTCTGATGGCCAAAAGGTATTACCCTACACTTACATATTTACTTTTAAGCTTATAGATTTGTTTTTAATGTCAATTTTATCCTTATACTTGCATTATTGATAGGGTATTGAGAATGCCTTGGCTGAGATCATACCATAGGCAAGTCACAGAAGGTGCTGCAGACACCTTTACTCTAACTTTAAGTCTAAATACCATGGCATCAAGTTGAAATCCTATTTTTTGGTCTGCTGTTAAGTCATACAATATTGATGACTTCAACCTTGCCATGAGTCAAATGGAGAATTTCTCACCAGAAGCAGTTGAGTGGTGTAGGGGGCATAGGTTAGAGAGTTAGGCTAGGTGCACTTTTGACCCAGCTATTAGGAATGAGCATGTGACTAGCAACATTGTTGAGTCCTTCAACAATTAGCTAGGGAACTTGAGGGGAAAACATATCATGTCTTTGGTTGATACTATTTGAACTAGGTTGATGAGTAAAGTGCATGAAAGATTTGAAAATGCTGCATCTTAGGAGGCTAAGGTAGCTCCAAATATAATGAAAAATGCAACCAAGCAATTGCTCAGTCTAGGTACTGTAACATAGTGATGTGTGCTGGGGGTACATAATTTGAGGTGGTTGATCTTGGGAAGGTACATGTGGTTATCTTTAGAGAAAGAGTTGATGTTGTAGGGTTTGGAATATTATTGGCATACCTTGCAAGCATGCAGTGGCATGCATCAATAACAAGAGAATGGATGTCCTAGACTTTATGGATGTATGTTATAACAGGGACACTTACTTAAAGGCTTATGGTGGGGTCATGCACCCAGTTTGTGATGATTCCCACTGGCAGCCAGCTCCAGGGAACCCTTTGCAACCTCCATAATTAAGAAGGTTGCTTGGAAGGCCAAGAAAAGAAAGGAAAAGAGCCCCTAATGAACCTACTAAGGAAGGTAGAAGGTCATGCAGCATCAGGTGTGCAATTTGCAAGGAAATTGGGCATAATAAAAGGACTTGTTAGAGGGCACCTGTGAGAAGCATCAATAGGGGCACTACTGCAAGGGATGGAAGGGGTGGCGGCCAAGCCGGTGGTAGCCAAGTTAGCACAGATATAGATGTAAGTATACTAAATGTAGTAGTTTTCATTTGATTTGCTTATAGCCTACTCACAATGTTGTTTTATCACTTATGATTTAATGTATTTTTGAACAGGGAGGACCTGCTGTGGTCACTCCTAGTCAGGGAAGTAACGTAACTGTGGGTGTACAGCTTTTTGTGTAGATATCATGACTTTTGTGCAGATTGCTGTAGCTGAAGATTCATTTTGTGAAGATTCCAAGATATTGTGGAGATTAGTTTTGTGAAGCTTATTAAAGACTTTAAATGGATTGGATTTCTGTGACTGAAGACATGTTTTTGAAGTTAAAGTCACAGTGGGATAGGTTAACTATAGGTTACGGTCATGTTGACAACATCAGAAAAAATTATAAACTTTAGGTTCAGTCAACTTTATGTTTTTATTAGTTTGTAAACATTTGGATGATGTAATCTTAAAGCATTTGGACAATTTAAACTTAATGTAATTATATCCTATTTGGCAAGGTTTTAATGTGTTTGTTCGATTTGTGCATTTATGAAACTCAGGTTGTGCATTTGGTTGTTTGGCTGTAGGGTGTTTTGTTGTGTGTTGCAGCAGATGGATGTTTGTTGTGTTGTTGTGCGTTGCACCAGGTGGATGTTTGTTGTGTGTTGCACCAGGTTGCTATTGTGGTTGGGCAGGTATGTTTTTCACAATAGCCATTGTAGTTGAACAGGCCACAAAATGGCATGTTCAACTATAATGGCTATTGTGGTTGGGCAGGAGTATTTGAGCAGGCCATTGCAGTTAAGGTTTCACTTGAGCAGGTTGTGCCTTGAGCAAGTTGTGACTTTGTGTACCATTCATTTGTGTGCTTGAGCAAGTTGTGACTTTGAGTTAGATCGTTTGATTTAAAGCATTTGGTTTGTGCAGTTTATTATTGCAGGGTTTGAGCACTTAGTTTACACACTGCACTTGTTTGTGCAATGTCTTGGTGTAGTGAGAGCCCAAAACAAACAAATCACCCTAAACCATCACATTCATTAGTAAGAGCCCTAAACGTAGATACTTCGTTCAAATTACATTATAGTGAACGCTAGAAAATTACACAGTGCCAAATTACAGAAGATACTTCATTAAATTACATTACAGTAATTAGATGAACCCTAGAAAATTACACAGTGCTAAATTACAGAAGGCTACATTAATTGCATTACATAAGCATACACCAAATTCATCATTTGCTAATGACAAAAATTATCATCAACATACACATCCATGAGGAAAGTAAAGATCAAATAACCAACATCTTCAACATTGCTTGATTAGATTCAATTAACTGTAATTTTTGTCTCCTTACAGCTTCGTTTGCCTCAAGCAACTGCACCTTTGATTCTTCATTGGTTTCAGGCCTTTGAATTTCTTTATAAACATCCGGTGAACAGATGATTGACCTTTCACTTGGCTTTAATGTTGCTTAGGATTGCACCAACTGAACATGTTACATCCACCACTTGCACAAGTGAAGAACAATTTCCCCATACTTGGCTTCTCATCAGATTCAACAATTTTCATATTTGCCTGCTTTCTGCACTAACAACTCATGTAAGTAAACCTCAGATCCAACCATTCCTCACTATTTTCTAACCTTGACATTTTTTTTAGCAGGGGAAAAATGAAGGGAAGGAAGATGGGTCTGCAAAAGTGAAAAGAAAGAAGAAGAAGAAGAAACCCTAAAGGGCAAAGAGGGTTTTAGTCAAGATTGGCAGGGTAGTTTAGGTATAAAAAAAACAAAAAGCGGTGTGTCAGGGAATCTCCAAACGGAGTTAGGCAATCTGTCAATTTAGTGTAGCTTCGTGAAATGCGGGTACAAACTATAGGGAGCGGAGTGTAATAAAAAAAGTTAGAGGTAGTCGTGTGTATTTTAGGGTAAACCTTAGGGGTGCCGAGTGTAATTTACCCTAAAAAACATAGCGTTGATTGAAATTTGGAAGAAGAGGCATACAATGGTTCTGACCCCATCCAAGGACAAGGAAGTAGCTAAGGGAAGAAAGAGAAAGGCTCCGGCCCCTCCCTTGAAACAAAGACGGAAATCATCTCTGATTGTCACGGTCTTCTAACACAAATACAAGAAGCCCCAATCCAATGGGCTGGTGGTTGTGGAATACTCTCCTGAGCCGAAAAAGGAAGAAAATGAAGAGTAGAGTGAAGGCAAGGCAACATAGACTAAAGCTATTCCCAATGAAGCTGAGGAAAAACCTAGCGAGGAGGCTGAGGAGCCGAGTCGAGAAAGAGTGCCTAGCTCCAGAAGAACCCGGAGGAAGCCATGAGGATGCATACAGTTGTTATGTCCTCGGTCTAGAGTTAGGCTTAAAGGTTAAAACACTTATTAGAGTCCCTTGGAGATTAGATTTCAAACAATGATGTTTAAACATTTATTTTCCTATGTTTTCAATTGATGACTACTTAGTTAACTTCCTATGCTAGTATGTTCTTTGTTTATATGCTCACACACATGCACATAAAGAAAGGATCATGGGACTAGAATTAATGAAACTGGAGTTTGAGAACTTGAGAATTGACATGTGTAGGGTTTGGCCTAAAAAATAAAACCTTTCAAAATCTTGATAAAGATCGACTAAACGGCCAGTTAGTTAGTGACTAAAAATATTCTCGAGGAAAACTGGGTGATTGGTCAAAGCCTAAATCCTACTTTAAGGCGAAACCGAACGGTTGGTCAGAGATAAACTCAAATTTCAAGCCAAAACCAAGTAGTTGGTTAAAATAAAATGCAATTTTCTTGGAAGAACTGAAAAGTTGATCAGAAACATTAACCATCAAATGTGCAAATTGAATAGGGAAACTGGTCGATTAGTAAAAAACCAAATGTTTTTTCTGATAAATTTTTTTGGATTTTTTAAAATTTTTACTCCTAACTCTACAAATTAGGGCTACTTACTATATATATTCAAGACTCATCCCTTCAAAACAAAATTTGTTCTTTCTTCTCATTTTAGAATTCTGATCCCACAATCATCGAGCTCCAATTCCGTGCATTCGCAGACTCCATCAACAAGGTTGAATTAATCCATCTAGAGGGGGTATTCAAAATGAAATTTCTTATGAGCCTGAGAACGTGGTGGTTCATGAAGACATTTTCGGGCTGCTTGCAAATTATGGGATGTCGATGATCATGTCTTCCGCTTTGGTTTGAACGAACTCTGCCTTACTTTTGAAGAATTCTCTGCGCTGGTAAAAATCCTAGCCAATCTGTTGATTTTTGTTCAAGTTGTTCAAGATGGTTATCTTAAGCCCTCAAAATTTTATTGAAGATCCTAAAGAAGCATGCCTGATCTTTCCTTCGGGGTGATGGTATTTAGGTCTATCCCCTAATAAAATATTTTTCTGCCAAGCCGACTGGCCATGATCAACACTATGACCATGGCCGTGTAGTTTCCTTGTGTTATGCTTACTAGCCAAATATCTTACCTTTTCTGATCCTGGGGTTGCTGATGTGAGGCTAGCTGACGTCCTGCTTCAAATGTCCACTTAAGATAAAACCCTAATCCTTTTAGTGGTAGCTGACTTTGCTCGGCATTATTGACATTCATAAAGATTCCAGAGTTTCATTTAGAGGTAGTTCTCTACTTCTGTACGTGTGGTTGCGGGACCATATGCGCCTAATAGCCCAACCTGTTGCGTTAGGGTATAGCCCCAACGCTTTCCCTTCTCGACCTTTACTCTTCGAAAGTTGTTCTGGCATAAGAGACTAGATTCGCTTCTTCTATGTGCCGAAGTCCAAAGATATCCGTTGGTATGGAGGGCTCATAAGCTAGTTCTAAGGACAGCCATATATCCTTGTGTTTATCTTCTGGGACGGCACTACACATCCTTCTACCATGCTTATCGGATCCTAAGGCAGTTTGGTTATGAGAAATTATTCCCAAAGTTCTATGGTGAGCTCGCAGGGAACAAGCCATTACTTCTTTTATAATCGAGGCTGTCTTGCAAGGTTGGGGGTCCCCGCCATATAGTGTGCATAAGCATATGTAAAGTGTACTACTCATGTTCAATGTTATTTGTTTTTATTTTATTGTACCTGAAATGATTTGAAGTGACTATTGATTTAAGGAATTGATTTGATACTCGCCCATGTGTCTATGTCGAAATGCATTGGTTTTCCTTTTAAAAATTATCATTTGATTGTATATGAAAAATCATTTGAATCGTTCTTACTAGCCACTCAAAAGCTCACTCTCATTTGACTTCCTTTCTGTAAGTGATAACCAACATTAGATTGTTTGAGTATGGATTAGAGCCGAGCGAGGGAATTTAAGTTTAGTATTGCCCATTTGAACCCCCTGTGTGGGTAAATTATGTTTAACTCGCTCTCTAGAGAACTTAAGTACCAGTTTGTTTATCATCAAATATATTAATGATTTGAGAAATTGTAATGATTAGAAGCTTTGATCTAAGTGTTAAAAGTTGGTTATTTGAATCGAGGGTTGTATGTCTTTAAGTAGTAATTGTTTTAACGTTCCAAGAGTTCGGGGTGTTAAAGCTCCAAATTTTTGGGGGTGTTAGGCAAGGTTTCATCCTAACGGGCATTTTTTTTTATAGCATTTTTTTATTTTTATTTTTGCATGGGCTCCCCTTTGCAAGGGATTTCATCCTAGCGGGCATCTTTTATTTTCTTAGGAATGTAGTAGGTGCTTTAGCCAATGGAAAAAAAGAATTTTATTAGAATTTGACCACACTGTGGTAATTTTACGGGCTGCCTACTTACCTCTATCTATGTGTTTTATCAATTAGTGTGTGCTAGAAAAATATTCTCAATAAGGATCGGGTCATTCATAGTTCAATTACAAAACTCACTCAGGCATAGTATTTCTTTAATTGATCAAGATTGACTAACTGTAATAATTCAATCCCGTCTAAGTCGACTAGCAATGTTGGACCCTAGTCATGATGTGCTTGATCATATAAGGACCTGACTAGTTGGGTTCAAACTTTCCTTGCACTTTCCAAATTCATACAATGTCCTCCTTTAACACCAAATTTCCTTTTTTCAATCCGGGCCCTTTTACTAGCTTATCGAATGCTCGGGCGCTGCTACTGGTAACCCTAAATGTGATAGAGCGCCTTCAACCTTTCCTCATCTGTTGGCACCAATTTTTCAAATCTATGTCTTACGTAGTCTTCCTTGGCTATCTCGTTCTCCAATAGCATCCTGAAGAGTTAACTTCCAATTCTATTGGGAGCACCGATTCCATGTCAAGACCAATGAATACGAGGTAGCCCTAGTCGATGCTTGCACAGATGTTCGATAGCCCTAGAGGGCGTAGGAGAGCTTATCCGGCCAACTCCTACAGGAATCTGTCATTTTACTCAACATGATCGTTATGTTCTTATTGGCAGCCTCGACAACCCCATTGGTTTGTGGCCGGTATGGTGACAAGTGATGTGAATAATACCATATTTCTAGGCTAGGTCTGAGATTTCTCCTTCAAAATGTAACTTGTTGGCTGCGATCAACTCCTGCAGTACTCCATATTAACAGATGATATTGGTTTGTATAAACTAAGCCACCTTCCTTGAGTTGAGCACAACATATGAAGCAGCTTCCACCCACTTCGTAAAATAATATGTGGCTACCAGTATGAATTCATGTCCATTAGAGGATGGATCTTCCCTATCACTTTTATTCCCCAAATTGAGAATTGCCAAGGGGAGGTTGTGTTGTATAACTCTCGGGGAAGAAGATGTTGGAAGTCAGCATACATCTGACATTTATGACACCTCCTCACATCCCTGTTAGAGAACCTTCTTTGACAACATTTGCACATTCATCTGCGGTCTATACTTTCCTGCATGTATGTCTTCCATGGTTTGGCTACGCTCTCTCTCTCTCTCTTATTTACACATAACAAGTGTTCTCTATTATAATGCCTCTTATACAATCTTCGGTCGTAGATGATGAACTGTGCCGCCCACATTCTCAAAGCTACTCAGTCCTTTGCAGAACACCCCTCGAGATATGTTTAGTCCTGGATAAGATTCTGTATATCAGTATATCAGGGCTCGGCTATGGGCGCTATCATGGAGCAATAGGTTGGTCGGTTTCTCTTCTGTATGACAAACGGTTCTACCTCCTGCCCTTCGGGTATATCAACTATTGATGCAATAGTGGCTAGGGCATTGAAAAAATTGTTCTTGAATCTGGGTAGGTAATGAAATTCCCTATCTTCAAACTGGTCTACAACTTTCTCCAAATGGGCATGAAATTCTTGTTGGCGCTCATCTCTAATTCTCCACATACCCTGGATTTGATATATGATCAATCACTACAAGAAAAAAGGGTTTTAGCGACGGACTTTTAGCGAAGAAACGACTTCCGTCGCTAAAGGTGTTTTCAGCGACGGAATTTCCGTGGGTAAAAACGTTGTCCAAAAAAATATTTTATCGACGGATTAATCCGTCGGTAAAACCATTCCCGATGGACGTTTAACGGCGGTCTTTTAACGACGGTATAAACCGTCGCTAAATGGTTTTATCGACGGATCTTTAGCGACGGGACATGTCCGTCACTAAATGTGTTCTTAAATACCCAGATTCTCTCTCTCTCTCTCTCCCCCTTTCCTCCCCACCAGCCCCCCACGCCGACGACAGGCCCCCCCGCCACCACCACACCGCCCTTCCCTCTCCCCTCAGATCTGCCGTCCTCATTGCCACCTCGCCGCCCCGCAGCTACCTCACTACTACCACAGCCACCTCACAGTCGCACCACCATCGCCACAGTTCCTCCCCCTCCGCCGCACCACCACCCTCTTTCACTGCCTTCCGTGCGCCACTGTCGTCAGCTGCCTCGCACCACCAATGCCTGAACTCACTTTTTTTCCCGGTTAGAAATTATTTATCATATTGAATTAATTGTATTTGATTTGCTATAATGTAATTGAATTTAATTTGTTGTAATGTAATTAAATTTAGTGTATTGTATTGTATTTAATTTGTTGTAATGTAATTGTAACGATTAAACCCTAATTATCCCTAATTTGTTCCCAAGTAACCCTAATTGAACCAAATTAACCATAATCAAAACGTAATTATCCCTAATCTAACCAATTAATAGTAATTAACCCCGCGTAACCCTAATTGAACAAATTAACCCCAATTAAACCTGATTAACCCTAACTGAACCAATTAATTGTAATGAACCCCGATTCAACCTAATCTAACCAATTAGCCCTAATTAATCCTGATTTACCCTAATTGAACCAATAAATCCTAATTAGCCCTGATTAGCCCTAATTGAACCAATTAACCGTAATTAGCTCCAATTAAACCTGTTTGAACCGGTTAACCTTAAACCCTAAACCCTAATTAAAGCATAATTAGCCCGGATAAACCCTAACTATCCTTAATTTGTTCTCAATTATTCCTAATCAAACCGTAATTATCCCTAATATAACCAATTAACAGTAATTAACCCCGCGTAATCCTAATTGAACGAATTAATCCCAATTAAACCTGATTAACCCTAACTGAACCAATTAATTGTAATGAACCCCGATTCAACCTAAACTAACCAATTAAAGTAATTAATCTCGCGTAACCCTAATTGAACGAATTAACCCCAATTAAACCTGATTAACCCTAACTTAACCAATTAATTGTAATGAACCCCGATTCAACCTAATTGAACCAATTAATTGTAATTGAACCCCTAATTGAATGCCCTGATCCAACCGAACCCTAAATTGAAATAATTAAACCCCCCCTAATTGAACCCTAAATTGAATGCCCCAAATCAACTGAACCCTAAATTGAATCAATAGAACCCCCTAATTGAACCCTAAATTGAAGTAATTGAACCCTAATTAAATCCCAAAATTGAATGCCCTAATCGAATCGAACCCTAAATTGAATACCATAATCGAATCGAACCCTAAATTAACCCCTAATTGAACCCTAAATTGAATGCCCTAATCCAACTGAAACCTAAATTGAACCCTAAATTGAATGCCCCAAATCAATCGAACCCTAAATTGATTCAATAGAACCCCCTAATTGAACCCTAAATTGATGTAATTGAACCCTAATTAAACCCTAAATTGAATGCCCGTGCTCGAACCGAACCCTAAATTAAACTAATTGAACCCTAAATTGAATGTCCTAATATAATCGAACCCTAAATTGAAATAATTCAAGCGCATCAGATATGTGCATTTTGAACAATTTTTTCCTATTTGAACATTGATAATTTGTTTGATAATTTTAGGTTGTTAATTGTGTATTTGAGAATTGTGATTATTGATCTGTGATTTTAGGTTGTTAATCGATGATTTTAGGTTATTAGTTGTGCATTTGAAGTAATTGCGATTATTAATTGATGATTTTAGGTTGTTAATTGATAATTTTAGATTGTTAATTGTGCATTGAGCATTTGAGATATTGAGATTATTGACGGAGGATGGGACCCAATTGGATTGAATGTGTGATTTTTGTTAATTTTTATTGCATTGGGCGGCATTTGAGAATTGAGATTGTTGACGGAGGATGGGACCCAATTGGATTGAGATACCTGTTAGTTAGCGCAGACACGGACACCACGTCTGATCGACGGTGTCCGACATTTAAAAAATAAATATTTTAATAAATCAATTAACCCTAATTAATTAGCTCTAACGAGCCTAATTAGTTTTAATTAACCCTAAGAACCTAATGAAAATCAAAGTAGCTGTAATTACCCCAAATTAGTCAAAATGAACCCAATTACGCGCATATTGATTATAGTTAGCCTAATTAGTCGTAATTTGTACTAACATAACACAATTAAGCCTAATTAGCGCTAATTACGACTAATCAACACTACTCGGCACAATTAAATCCTAATTAGGACTAAATAACGGTAATTAGTCCTAATCAACCCTAATTAGCTATAATTATCCGAAACTAGCCCTCATTAACATTAATTAGCCTTAACATAACCCAATTAAGCCTAAGTAGCCCTAATTAGGACTAATCAGCACTACTCGGCACAATTAAATCCTAATTAGGACTAAATAACCCTAATTAGTCCTAATCAACCCTAATTAGCTATAATTAGGCCAAACTAGCCCTCATTAACATGAATTAGCCCTAACACAACCCAATTAAGCCTAATTAGGACTAATCAGCACTACTCGGCACAATTAAACCCTAATTAGGACTAAATAACCATAATTAGTCCTAATCAACCCAAATTAGCTATAATGAGGCCAAACTAGCCCTCATTAACATTAATTAGCCCTAACATAACCCAATTAAACCTAATTCTGACTAATCAGCACTACTCGGCACAATTAAACCCTAATTAGGACTAAATAACCCTAATTAGTCCTAATCAACCCTAATTAGCTATAATTAATACTCGTAATTAACCCTAATAATACAGTTAGCCCTAATTAGCCATTGTCCTTCCCATAATTACTCCATATTGCCCAGAGAAGGTTCAATTACTCGTTGTTAACCCGATGATGATTTTTGCCAAATTATTGTTTTTAACGTGTTAATGTCTTTGTAATTTATCTATATGAAGTCAGTTATGGATAGGATACGGGCTATTCGTGGCCGGGCTAGACGCCGAGCTGCTTCCTCCTCGGTGGGTCCCACCTCGTCATTGCCTACTGATGACGAGGCACAGAGTGATCGCGGATAGCAGATGGGGGCCCCAGCCCACCGTCGCCCCTGCCCCAGCTCGAGCCGTCGCCCCAGCCCGACGCAGATTCATCCCACACGCGCGTGCATTCTCCATCTTCCGTGGGTTCTACCTCAGGTATAGTTGATAACGGTGTTTCATACATTTTCGCTAGCCTTATATTTGAACTGTATTAATGTCTGTGTTTTGTAGGATCTCGACGAGGCCGTGGTCCGACACGCGGGGTACGCATCGACCCCCAGCATAAACAGAGAGTTACGCTCACGCAGGAGGGCCTGTAAGTACTAAAAATATCACCTCATGCCTTATATTTAAAATTTTGGGCTGTTAATTTATATTTGAACTGTATTAATTTATTTATTTACTTCTTTGGCAGGATCCTGGAGGCTCAGGCGAGGACGAAGATCGGCGTTCTTGTGAAGGGCCGATTCTTCGAGCCACGCCTGTACTGGAAGGACTGGAATGCCGCTGCGAGGGAGGCCTTATGGGAGGAGTGGCTGGTACGGTGAAGTATTTTTTTCAGCGTTAGTAAATGTTTAATTACAGTTTGTTTTATGTTGTTAATTTGTGTTATTGAATGCCTTACAGGAGGGGTTCACGTTTGACACGCCTCAGCAGCAGGTACTGGGGCAAGAATTACCGCCGATGGCTCCACGATGCACGGGACCGGGCGAAGAAGGCGCTGCCCGCGGGTGCCCCGATGACGGACATGACGAGATATCCCCCACATTGGATATCTCACCGTGTATGGGGGGAGATGATAGATCGGTGGGCTGCGGATCCAGGTTGGGACGCCAAGAGTAAGAGCGGGGCTGAGAACAGACAGAACAGAGATCCGACGCACACGGGGGGGTCGGTGCCACACGACATCGTCCGACACATGAACGCGGTCGAGCACCCGGATCTGGAGGAGGATGAGGTCATAGCTCTGACCTATACTCAGACGCACGTGCAGAAGAAGGACAAGGACGAGACGCACCGGGCGGGCGACTATATTTCAGATATTGCCCGGCGGATCGATGTGAGTCAATTTATTTAAGTTGTTAATGTTTTTTCTTTCTATCCTCAATGTCCGTTTTGTTAATTAATGCCCTAACATATCGTTAAACCACTATTTTTGCAGGCCTCGTATGAACAGCTAAGGGGGTCCGAGCAGCAGTCCGGACAGCCATCAGCGTCCACTAGTACAGCTGCGAGTACTGGGGGGTTGAAGCGATGGCTGGATACGCCGGAGGTCGTGAATCGGCCGAAAGGCCGCATACGCGGCCTGCCTAGCACGACTGCTCGTGCCGTGATAGGAGCGTCCTCACCCCTGCTGCCCCTCCACAGACACCGGCTCCTCGTCCTCAGTTGGACGACAAGGAGATCCAGTGCATTGCTACAGTGGTGGTGAGGATGATCAGGGAGCAGGGCACTACTGGACAGGCTGCCCGGATCAGCAGGATCCAGATCCGGGACTCGACAACCCCTGATGAGCCCCTTCCCGTGCCCGTTCCTAGCTTCCCCCGCCCCCCGCGCCCGGCTTGTACTCTTCTCCCCTCTCCTAACCGGCTGTATCCGGTTCCCGGCTTGTACATATATGAGTTTTTTTATAATAAATATTTTTTATAATTGATTATATATATTTCTTTCTGTATTGATTATTGCGCGTTGTTGTTGAGAATTGAAAATTGTATTACAGGTCTGGGTAATTGAAAAATAAAAAAATTCAAAAAAAAATGACTTTTGGCGACGGATTAATTCCTTCACTAAAAGTATTCCTACAATCAGTTATTTAGCGACGGAATATTCCGTCGCTAAAATATTTTATCCGTCGCTAATTTGACAAAAAAGAAAATAAATTAAAATTCTAAGAATATAATTAGCGACGGAATATCCGTCGCTAATTAAAAATAAATCCGTCGGAAAAAATGACATATTTAGCGACGGATTTAAAACATTCCGTCGCTAAACTATTAGTGACGGGCTTTTATACGAGGGATTTTTAGCGACGGTGAATCCGTCGCTAATTCTTTTAGCGACGGATTTTCCTGTCGCTAAAAGCCTGTTTTCTTGTAGTGAATGTTGAATCTCCATACACTGTGATCTCTTGAACTCCTAGGTTTAGGACCATCTTTAAACCAATGATACAAGCCTCGTATTCGGTGGTGTTGTTAGTATCATCGAAAGTTAACTTGATAGTTATAAGTGAATAGGCTCCATCTGATGAGATCAATAATATCCCTAATAATATCCCTACTCTAAAACCCTTACTGTTTGTTGCTCCGTTAAAATACAACTGCCACCTCATTTCTGATTTGACAATGCATACTCCTTCAACTGGAAACCACACTTCCCACCAACGAGTATCCTCTATCAGACAGTCGACTAATAGGTCGACCATGGCCTTTCGTTTGATCGAATTTTTTGTGACATAGGTAATATCAAACTCCAATAACAACAAAAGCCATTGGGCTGTGTGGCTAGATAGGACAGGCTTTTAAAACAGGTACGTCACGGGGTCAATTCTGGCCAACAACCTCATGGAGTATGCCAGGACATAGTGTCTCAATCTTTGTGTTACCCAAACCAAAGACACACATGTTTTCCCTAGGGCTAAATAATTCACCTCGCCCTGGGTCAACTTCGCATTTACATAATATATGGCCCTTTAAACCAATAAATTCTCCAAATGTTAGGCTATCATGGCACCTTATGTGGTATCGGTCACAGTCAGATATAGTAACAAAGTGCTACCAAGTATTGGTGGGCTTAGGACTAGAGGGTTGCTAAGGTACTGCTTGATCTTGTCGAAGGTTCTTGGCATAGGGGTTTCATTCTTTGCTCGAATCCTTCTTCAATGTTTAAACATGGGATCACAGATCATGGCTAACTGGGATATGAATCAAGTGATGTACTGGATTCTACCGAAGAATCCTCGAATCTCCTTCTGTGTCTTTGGTGAAGGCATCTCAACTATGGTTTTGATTTTGGCAAGTCCACCTCTATCCCTCGTTTACTCAACATCAAAGCTAGTAATACCCACAGTCATTGGAAGCTTCATTGTACCACTCACCTTCCTTCGGGTGTTAACATAGGCTCAGACGGCTTGATTGGAAGGGGTGAATTCTGATGGGTCAATGCCGAAGGCTTCGATCGTGCATAGGGATTAACGGAATCCTTTTATCGAGCACTCACATGGTGATCACTACAAGAAAATTCACTTTTAGCGACATAATTTTCCGTCACAAAAAGTTGGTAATCCGTCGTTAAAGACTTTTAGCAACACACTGTCTATCGCTAAAAGTCCGTTCCCTATGACCCCATTACTAACAGTTTTGCGACATAATTTGGTGATCCATCGGCAAAATATTTACTTTTACCTAAGGAAATAATTACTTTTAGCGGCGGAATTTTCTGTCGCTAAAGATATTTTCTATATTTGTTCTAATTTTTTAATTTCAAAAAAAATCTTTTAGCGACGGAATTTTCATCGCTAAAAGTCCGTCTCAAAAGTCTTTAGCAAAATTAATTAAGTTGCTAAAAGTCTCTCTAAATCATTTACCAATAGATTTTTAATGACACAATTCTGTTGCTAAAAGGCTGTCTCTAAAAATATTTACCATTTTGTAGATGGACTTTTAGCGACGGAATTCCGTCGCTAAAACCCAAAAGGCTTTTTTTCTTATTATTAATCTTTAAAATGCCAAATGTGTTTCATACAATTAATTCTAATCAACTAATCAATCAATAATTTAATTGTTTAAACAAGCATTCATCTTCACTAAATTTCAAGTAAAAAATAAGATTTAATAATGTATAATATATTACATCGTACAATCTCAAAATATATACATATATATATATATATATATATATATATATATATATATATATATATATATATATATACAAGTTTCATTGAAACTAAAAAAATTATAAACCAAGGATTTGCTCCAAAGCCTGCATAAGAAAAAAAAATGCAAGTTACTTGAAAACAATTTGACTGCAATTAGTTATTATCTTACCTTCATCTAAGCTCGGTAAAAGCTCATGCAGTGATATTTCCTATCAAGAGATGAAGGAAAGATAATAATAGTGTAATATAGCTAAAGATAATTTTCATAAAAGCGATTGGCTGCTATAATTTATATGGGTGCTTTTTTAAAGTCACATTGCGTCTGTTGTACTCCTTCCAAAGAATGAGGTTTAAAACCATACCAGAATTACTGTCGAGGGATTCATGTCACAAAAATTCCAATAGACCCTAAACCCTACAATAATTCCAAATCACGATATCAGAAAGACAAATACAACTAACTATGGCATGAGATACTTATTATAGGAGTCGTCTTCATCTTTTTCACTCAGGCTAAAGAAGAAGGATCTTAGCAGTTGAAGAAGAAATAGTCCTTCTCTTTTTGCTATGCCTTAAGGCATTCCTTACCTCTGTGTGTTAAAATTAGCAGGCACGAAGGATGACCACTAACGCTAATTTACCCATCATCTTAATCAGAGGCTAGCCGTAACCTAGGCTGATTTTATGAAGCCTTTAAAATGTATTTGCATATTCTGAAGCACTAAGCAACGGCAACAGATTAATCATATAACCAAACTCCACCATGACTCTATGTTATGCATAACATTTTTCAATAGACTATTTTGAGTAGTGGCTGAAACACCCCAATGGTCTTAGAGAACATTTCATTAAGAAAAAATCAGAACACATGGCAGTAATATTCCATTGAGACAAAAGTTACACACACATGCAGATGGGTAATACAAGTATATGCTTACAAAATGGGATGGCCAAGGGAGCAAATCCATAACCCTGAAAATCTGAAGTTTGGATTTCAAACAGCAATAGGGATATTTTGGTGTAATTTTTTGCTAACACAACTAAAATTTACCTTACCGATATACAAAAGAAAAGGTCTTAGATTATAGTTAACGAAAGAAACGGCGAAATGGGTACTTACTGGCACGAGAACCGAAAGCACTAGCTTGGAGGCCCTTCTTCTTATTGATGAAGCTCGATCCAATGAGGCGCTGGAAGCAACGGCGAGGCTAAACCCAATCAAATTAGCAGTATACATGATAACAACAAATCTAGGTCTTCTTTATGGAAAAAAAAAAGAGTTTTTCATCTAATTGTAAGAGCAAAAACACTGATAAATTAAACCCTAGACACTACAAGAAAAAGGGTCTTTAGCGACCGCGCCTGGCAGTCGCTAAAGACCCTTACGCGGTCACTAAAGGGTTTTAGCGACTGCGTAAGGGCGGTTGCTAACGCGGTCGCTATAGCCCAGGTCGCTAAATTTTAGCGACCGCATTTTAATTTCGATCGCTAAATTTAGCGACCGCGTTGACTATATTTAGCGACCGCCCTTAGCGGTCGCTAAATATTTATTAATTTAACAATTATGTTTTTTAATTATTTTTTATTAAATTATATTTATATATTTAGCGACCGTGACCGGCCGTCGCTAAATAATTTAATTTTTTTTAAAAAAATAATAAAAAACTTAGCGACCGCGTTTTTTTAATTTAGCGACCGTATATTGCGGTCGCAAAACCTGGCTTTGCAAAAAAAAAAATTCAGGTCAGATAACCTGTCCAAAACCTATACAAAATCTGTCGCAAAACTAATATCAATTCACATCCAATCCAATCCAATCGATCCAAAAACCGATTTAACCTCTGTTGAAACGCTTTTGAATGAATGCGTTGAAAGCTTTCAACACATTCATTCAAAACCGTTTTACCCCCCTGTCCTGCATTCATTCAAATAGCTGCTCACATTCATCAAAGTATAGATAAACGTTAACATATGCATTAAAATAATAGAATTCATACAGTTAAGTACCGATGATCAATTCAAAACAAGAAAATAACATTCATGGTAGATGAACCTAACCAAACCCCTATCTAAATCACTCGTTGGTAGAACAACCAGCTCCGTCATCATCTTCTTCATTCCTCGATGATGAAGGCACGTTTGATCCAACAACATCTTCATCGCCCCGGGGGTCAACGACACTAAGATCATCGGTATTGCCCTGCACAAAGCCATACAAATGATTCAACATCATATATCTAATCAAGATCACATATAGAACACAAAATACAGCAGGATATTGAGAAAATTTGTATTACATGTAGTTTGGGGTCCTTTATAATTACATAATTGTCACCAAGCATCATCCGCATGCGCGCATCAAACATTGTACTGAAGCACTCTGCCAACGTCGCAGCCATAGCCGTCGCGTCTGCCCGAGGACCGGTACAACTCGTCTCGCCTGACGATGCTGGTCTGTCTGCTAACAACGCTCGAGCAAACTGACAAGGGTGGCCGAGTATACGGTCCTTCCTAGGACCCCCAGTCGCGTCTGACCACAACGAGAACTCGTCCACCGTCTGGCTGGGAGTTGGCCTGAACTCTCTCTAAATAAACTATGTATAAGAAAACAACATGACTGCTACCCTCAAGTTGAAGTTCTGTTTAAGAGATGCATCAAATGCTGGGGCTCCAACTTCCCACAGATTTTTTAATTCATCGATCAAAGGCCGCAAGTACACGTCTATATTTCTACCCGGGCTCGTAGGTCCAGGAATGAGTAATGATAAAAACATGAATTGTTTCTTCATACACATGTCCGGAGGAAGGTTATACGGGACAATGATCACAGGCCACGTAGAGTAGGGTGTGCTAGAGTGCCCAAAAGGATTAAACCCATCGGTAGCGAGCCCAAGTCGCACATTTCAAACTTCTTCAGCAAAAGATGGGTGTCAATAACCAAATTCCTTCCATGCCTCTCCATCGGCAGGGTGTCTTAATAAATCGGGAACTTTGCTGCGGACATGGCTATGCCATCTCATGTGCTCTGCCGTTTTAGAAGAGTAGTACAACCTTTGAAGCCTTGGTTTCAGCGGGAAGTACCGCAATATCTTCCATGCTATCTTTCTTTTATTCCCACTGGTTTGTTTACATCTTGCGTGGCCACAAACCGGACACTCGCTCAAGTCATTGTTCTCCTTCCAAAATAAGACACAATTATTATTGCAAGCATCTATCTTCTGGTACCACAAACCAAGTTTCATCATCATTTTCTTAGCACTATAGTACGTGTCAGGCAACTTCTCATCCTCTGGCAACATTTCTTTATCAAGCTTCAAAAAAGCATCAAAACTCCTATCACTTAGACCATACTCAGACTTTAAGTGTGGTATCCTTGTCACAGCAGATAACTTGGTGTGCTTTGTACTTCCATTCCATATTTTCTCCTCAGAGTCTTGTAACAATTTATAAAATTTCTGTGCGCTCGGGTTTGGCTCTTCTTCCACATTAGGGTTAACATCGTTAAAATAGTGTTCATACCCTATTCTGGTCGCACTCCAGGACCCGCTAAGGGACCCACTTTGCACGACACATCACCCAGTCAGCGGTCAAGTTTTCAACGCTCGAGAGCCGGTCAAAGCAACGCATGCTCAAGTCACGTGAACCGCTCGTGAAGCAACCTCGGCGTGCCTTCCACCTTGGGGGTCGGCCACCTTTGGGGGTTGGCCACATGCCTTGACAACCGACGACCGTCGTTCGCTACCGCACTCCGCTGTAGTCACGACGACCGTCGCTCTCGGCCGTACTCCGTCGCCGCAACGACCCTGCTCGCCGTCGCTTACTCATAGTCACGATGACCGTCGCTCGCGACCGCGCTCCGTCATAGTCGCGACGACCGTTGCTCGCGATCGCTCTCCACCATAGTCGCAACGACTGTCACCCTCGACCGTGCTCCGTTGTCACGACGACCATCGCTCGCGGCCGCGCTCTACCGTAGTCACGACGACCGTCGCTCTCAGCCGTGCTCCGTCGTCGCGATGACCGTCGCTCGTAGTCACGACGACCGTCGCTTGTGGCCGCTCTATCGCCATGACGACCGTCGCTCACGGTCACGCACCATCCATGCAACGACCCCTGGAACTCTCTGTCACATTACAGTACCCCGGCACCAAGTAAGGACTCTCGACAGTTGTCGCAGCGCCCATGCGCCACAATCAATGTCTCGTGCTGTAGGCACCGCGCCTATGCGCCACAATCATGTTATATGCTTACGGGATGGGCTCACAACCTGAAAGCCATCGCCGTCTTCATTCCGGGGGCTTCGCTCCGTGCTCCGGCACGAGGACCCTTCACAGCGGGATAGGCGACTCCTCCGGGACACTATCTCCGCCAGGGTGCCTGCGTGACTGGCCTACGTGCTCTGGCACTGGGGGCTCGCGTCGGCACCCCTAAGGACTATGACCCTCAGGTCACTCCGAGATGGGAGCAGGTCTTCGGAAGGGCATCTTGCCTAGTCCACCTTGCAGCTGGGCGTCGGGTCTTCCCCACCGCTGCCAGGCCCGTGGGATTCAGTAAGGGCTTGGACTGGAGGCTGGGGCAACGGGCTACTCTGACCATGCTACCGCGGCATGATCAGTCTCCTCATACTGGCAGAGAGATGTCGCAAGGGCAGGGCAGCACGAGCTTAGGGACCGGCAGTCCCAACGGAGGATCAGTGCTTTGGCCCCCTGGCGACGTGTCGTTCCCAGGGGGTGACACATGTCAATTTATGACACATGCACATTTTTGCCTATAAATAGTGGACTTTGGAGCTTTTTCAAGATCTTTTCTCTCATTTGGACTTTTCACTCTCTCTCTCTAAAAAGACATTCTCTCTGGAATTTTAGTGAGAGAAACACACATGGACTCCCGTCTCCGGACCCTTGATGCTGCGCCCTCGTCACGGACCGTTGGCTGTCGCCCCTGTTCGTCGTCCCCCTGCCTGCGCGGCGCTGCCAGCCCTCACGACCTGTCTGGGGAGTGTTGCCCTCGCCCTTACGCCGTCCTTGCTGTCTCCCGCGTTGCCTACCTAGAAGCTGACACAGACTGCATCCTTTGTGGCACCTCCACGTAGCATCGAACCATTTTCAGGATCATCATTTTGGCGACTCCGCTGGGGAGGTGAGCATCGTGTTGCAATCTGCATATCTTCCAGACTCAGGCACCATGCATGTGCAGCGGAGGGCTACGAGGACTACCAACAGTGCAATTCATTCCTTGCCTGACACACTCACGCAACCATGCCTCAGCAACATATGGCTACCAGAACTACCAGTCACATCCTCTACCCAGCCATCCAAGAGGCCGTCATTTCCAGACTTGGAGAATATTCAAGCTAACATTGTTCTACTGGCACCACCCTTGGTGTTATGTCTCACTTCATTGGGGGCTTAACCCCTTGCCTAGCCCAAGCAAGCCAAGCTCCCTACCCCCTTCTGCATGCCTCTCATTGCAGCGACTTGATACGTGGTGCACGGGGTGGCTCGAGCCACGCTACTAAGTCTCAACTCCGTCAACCGACATCCCCCTCGGGCAGTGCGACCTCGCGAGCATGCATGCAACACATCTTTCCAACCCACCCGTGCCTCGGTCACTCAGTCGGTCGTCGATGCCGACCCACCGCCGAGCTCCACTTTTCGTCTTCAACGCTTAGAAAAATTTCTTCATTTTTCGCGGTCTGGTCATCACCCCCGCGACTTCGCTCGGCGCCCTCCCCTCTCTTCGACACTTAGAAAAAAATTTTCATTTTTCGCGGTTGGGTCATCACCCCCGCGACTTCGCTCAGCACCCTCCCCTCTCTTCGACACTTAGAAACATTTCTTCATTTTTCGCGGTCGGGTCATCACCCTCATTCTACACTTAGAAAAATTTTCACAAAAATTTTTCACCCTCCGGTGCTCTCTCCAACACTTGGAAAATTTTCCACGAAAATTTTCATCAATCCCCAACCTCCCTCTTTCTCTCCCTTTCACCTCAAAATTATTTCTTCCTCCAAATTTTACAACCCCTCTCATGCTCCTTTTATAGGCTCCACAAAAAAAAAATTCGCATTGCATTTTTTTATTTCCAAAGCCAAAATCAAAAAGCAGCCCAGGTGGGCAGAACCCGAACCGCGAGGGCCCCGACCCGCGCCTGCCCCGGCCTGTTTCCTCTCTTTTTTATTCAGCTTGAACGGGTCAACCCGCCCACCCGTTGACCCGACCTGATCCAACCCTAATTTCCCTTCTCTTTCTCTCTTCTCCTAGCGCCGCACGTGCCTCGCGCCGCCGACGGCAGTTCTGCCTCCCTGCCGCGCCTGGCCACCGTCGCGGCCCCTCCCCGGCATCTCCTTCTCTCGCCGAGCTCCCTCCTCATGATCCCACACGCCGCCGACTTCGTCGCAGCAGCCCACGCTGCCGACGACGGCCTCTTCTTCTTCTTCTTCTCCTTCTTCTACTTTTTTCTTCCGCTTCAGCCCCCCACCCCGCCGACCACCCTGCTCCACCGACCCCCCCACCCTGCCGACCCCCCCTCGGCCCCTTGGCTGACCCCCCCGGCCTCTCTCTCTCTCTCCCTCTTCCCCGAACCCGCAAGCCCCACGGCGCCATGGCCGCCGCCGACCCCTCTTTCCCTTCGTCTTTTTTCTCTGCTTCGGCCCCTCCCCGCAACCCACCTGGCCGACCCCACTACCCGCCGACCCCCCTGCTACCCTGACCCCCCCCTCGGCCTCTCTCTCTCTCCCTCTTCCCCGATCCCATATGACCACATTGCGCGGCCGAAGGCGCTGCGCCGTCGACCCTTTCTTGTTTCATCTCCACCCCGCCGACCCCCCTGCTACCCCGGCTACCCCCCTCAGCCCCACCATACCTCTCTCCTCTCCCCTGCACATCCCCAAAGCCAAGGCCAAAAAAAAAATTTTCTTTTTTTCCAACCTTGACCGCTGTGCATCGCTCGCGCACATGCGCCTGTCGCCCGGACTTCACCTCCGCGACGCCCGTCGCCCGAACATCGTCTCCGCGACCCTTGTCGCCCATACTTCATCTCTGTGGTGCCCGTCACCCGGACTTCATCTTTGCGTCGCCCAGGCGCCGCCTTCCACAACACTCGTTGCCCAGACCGCGGGCGTCAACTCTGCGACCCCCAGTTGCCCGTTGCCCGGGCGCCGTCTTCGCAACACTCGTCACTCGTCGCCCGAGGCACCGTCTCCGCGACGCCGTCGCCCGGGGGGTGTCTCCGTGACCCTCGTCGCTTGTCGTCCAGGCGCTGTCTCCGTGCCCCTCGCCGCCCGGGGGCTGTCTCCATGACCCTCGTCGCCCGCCTTCGTCACTCAAAGACGATGTCAACAACTTTTCAGCCAAACGACATCAACATCTTACTATGTGTTTATGCCTGCGGCGCCCGCTTGGGTTGCCCCTCCGCGCCCGCCGCACGCAGGGGGCTATGTTCCCAACTTATTCTGGTTGCAATCAAGGGCCCACTAGTGGACCCACTTTACGCAACCCCCCTTTTTTGTTTTAGTTTCACTGCTTTTTTGGTTTGAAAAATACATTTTCACCATTTTCACAACGCTAACAAAAGCACCCACCATTTTCACAAGGCAACACCGCATTCAGCCTCCACAGCCACAACGCCACACCTTCGACCCGCTGCCTATCGCTCGGGCGCCGTCTTCGCAACACTCATCGCTCGTCGCCCCAGCCCCGTCTCCGCGACGCCCGTCGCCCGGGGGCCGCCTTCGCAACCCTCGTTGCCCGTCACCCGGAGGCTGTCTCCGTGACCTTCGTCGCTCGTCGCCTGGGTGCCGTCTCTACGACCCTCGTCGCCAACGCCGTGCGCACCTCCTGCAACCATCGTTGCCAGTCGCCCGGGGGCTGTCTCCGCGATCCCAGTTGCCCGTCGCCCGGGCGCCATCTCTGCGACCCTCATCGCTCGTCACCCGGGCGCCCTCCGTGGCCCACGTCGCCAGCGCCGTGCATACCTTCCGTACGACCCTCGTCGCCAACGCCGTGCGCACCTCCTGCAACCCTCGTTGCCAGTCGCCCGGGGGCTGTCTCCGCGATCCCAGTTGCCCGTCGCCCCGGCGCCAACTCTGCGACCCTCATCGCTCGTCACCCGGGCGCCCTCCGCGGCCCACGTCGCCAGCGCCGTGCATACCTTCCGTGCGGACCCCCGCCGCCAGCACCGTGCGCACCTTCCGCGACGCCCGTCGCCAGTACCATGCCCACCTTCCACAACACTTGTTGCCCATCGCCCAGGGGCTATCTCCGCGACCTTCATCGCTCGTCACCCGGGCGCCGTCTACGCGACCCCCGTCGCCAGCGCCACGCCTTCCGCAACAATCGCGGCCTATCACCGAGGCGCCGTCTCCGCAGCTCGTTGCCAATCGCCTGGGGCTATCTCCGCGACCCACGTCACTCGTAGCCCGGGCACCGTCTCCGCGAACCACGTCGCCAGCGCCCTGCATACCTTCTGCGTGGACCCCCGCCACCAGCGCCGTGCGCACCTTTCGCAACTCTTGTCGCCCGCGTCACTTGCGTCCGCGCGCCGGCTCTACAACTCTCATCGCCCTCACACATTTGTTGCTCGCGTCCGTGCTACAGCTCCGTGCTCCCGTCACCCGCGCTCCTTCGCGACTCTTGTCGCCCGCGTGCCATCTCCGCGACCTTCGTCGCCCGCGTCCGCGCGACAGCTCTGCGACTCTCATCGCAGGCCCTCCAACTCCACGACTCTCGTCGCCCGCGCGCCACCTCTACGACCTTCGTCGCACGCATTCACATGACAGCTCCGCGACAGGCCCCGTCGCCCGCGTGCCGTCTCCTCAATCCACGTCGCCCGTGCCAACTCATCGCGCTCTCTACAACGCGCGCTCAATGCCAATGGTCACTTGATGCTCGTCACCGACCGTGCACAATTGCCATGACGACATCACTAAGTATTGCTCCGCGACAGTCGTCGCCGCGCCCTGGCGCCATGCTTATGATGCGTGCGCCAGGCACCAGGTAATGCTCTGCGACAGTTGTCGCCGCGCCCTGGCGCCATGCTTATGATGCGTGCCCCAGGCACCAGGTATTGCTCCGCGACGTTCGTCGCCGCGCCCGTGCGCCATTCTCATCATGCGTGCCCCCAGCACCGACTTTAGCTTCGCGACGTTCGTCGCCGCGCCCGTGCGCCATCTTCATGATACGTGCCCCCGGCACCAAGTATAGCTCCGCGACGTTCGTCGCCGCGCCCGTGCGCCATTCTCATCATGCGTGCCCCCGGCACCAACTTTAGCTTCGCGACCTTCGTCGCCGCGCCCGTGCGCTATCTTCATGATACGTGCCCCCGGCACCAAGTATAGCTCCGCGATGTTCGCGCCCGTGCGCCATTCTCATCATGCGTGCCCCCGGCACCAACTTTAGCTTCGCGACCTTCGTCGCCGCGCCCGTGCGCCATCTTCATGATACGTGCCCCCGGCACCAAGTATAGCTCCGCGACGTTCGTCGCCGCGCCCGTGCGCCATTCTCATCATGCGTGCCCCCGGCACCAACTTGGTGCCGCGCCCGTGCGCCATTCTCATCATACGTGCCCACGGCACCAAGTATATGCTCCGCGACGTTCGTCGCCGCGCCCGTGCGCCATTCTCATCATGCGTGCCCCCGGCACCAACTTTAGCTTCGCGACCTTCGTCGCCGTGCCCGTGCGCCATCTTCATGATACGTGCCCCCGGCACCAAGTATAGCTCGCGACGTTCGTCGCCACGCCCGTGCGCCATTCTCATCATGCGTGCCCCCGGCACCAACTTTAGCTTCGCGACCTTCGTCGCCGCGCCCGTGCGCCATTCTCATCATACGTGCCCACGGCACCAAGTATATGCTCCGCGACCTTCGTCGCCGCACCCATGCGCCATTCTTATCACATGTGCCCCGGCACAAAGTATTGCTTCGCGACGTTCGTCGCCGCACCACTTTCATGACATGTGCTCCGGCACCAAGTATTGTCCCCGCGACAATCGTCGCCATGTGCATGCACCACGACCATGCTACAAGCCTCCGGGCATAACACCCGTTCACCACACCATGCGCCCCCGCCATGGGCGTGGAAGATCTTTGACCCACTCTCCGGAGTGTGCGGCATTCTGGGGGCTCCGCTCGTAGTGCTCCGGCACGAGGACCCCTCCCTGCAGGACGGGCTGTATGCCGTCGCCGGCTCAATCAAACTGCGGCATGGGCTGAGCGCCATCACAGGCTCATCGCCGGCCCAATCAAACTAGCGCCATCGCCGGCTCAATCAAACTGCGGCATGGGCTGAGCGCCATCACGGGCTAGCGCCATCGCCGGCTCAATCAAACTGCGGGATGGGCTATATGCCGTCGCCGGCTCAATCAAACTGCGGGATGGGCTGAGCGCCATCACGGGCTAGTGCCATCGCCGGCTCAATCAAACTGCGGCATGGGCTGAGCACCATCACGGGCTAGCGCCATCGCCGGCTCAATCAAACTACGGGACGGGCTTTGTACCATCGCCGACTCAATCAAACTGCGGCATGGGCTGAGCGCCATCACGGGCTTAGCGTCAACGCCGGCTCCATCACCAGGGACCCTGGCCCCCGCAGCAGGATGGGTTGTAACCACATCGTTCATGCGTGCGACGCCCGCTCGGGTTGCCCCTCCGCGCGCGCCACACGCAGGGGGCTTATGTTCATACCCTATTCTGGTCGCACTCCAGGACCCGCTAAGGGACCCACTTTGCACGACACATCACCCAGTCAGCGGTCAAGTTTTCAACGCTCGAGAGCCGGTCAAAGCAACGCATGCTCAAGTCACGTGAACCGCTCGTGAAGCGACCTCGGCGTGCCTTCCACCTTGGGGGTCGGCCACCTTTGGGGTCGGCCACCTGCCTTGACGACCGACGACCGTCGTTCACAACCGCGCTCGCTGTAGTCGCGATGACCGTCGCTCTCGGCCGTACTCCGTCGCTGCAACGACCCTCACTCGCCGTCGCTCGCTCATAGTCACGATGACCGTCGCTCGCGACCGCGCTCCGTCATAGTCGCGACGACCGTCGCTCGCGACCGCTCTCCACCATAGTCGCAACGACTGTCGCCCTCGACCGTGCTCCGTTGTCACGACGACCATCGCTCGCGGCCGCGCTCCGCCGTAGTCGCGACGACCGTCGCTCTCAGCCGTGCTCCGTCGTCGCGATGACCGTCGCTCGTAGTCACGACGACCGTCGCTTGTGGCCGCTCTGTCGCCATGACGACCGTCGCTCACGGTCGCGCGCCATCCACGCAACGACCCCTGGCGCTCTCTATCACCTTACAGTACCCCGACACCAAGTAAGGACTCGCGACAGTTGTCGCAGCGCCCATGCGCCACAATCATGTTATATGCTTACGGGATGGGCTCACAACCTGAAAGCCATCGCCGTCTTCATTCCGGGGGGCTTCGCTCCGTGCTCCGGCACGAGGACCCTTCACAGCGGGATAGGCGACTCCTCCGGGACACTATCTCCGCCAGGGTGCCTGCGTGACTGGCCTACGTGCTCTGGCACTGGGGGCTCGCGTCGGCACCCCTAAGGACTATGACCCCCGGGTCACTCCGAGATGGGAGCAGGTCTTCGGAAGGGCATCTTGCCTAGTCCACCTGGCAGCTGGGCGTCGGGTCTTCCCCACCGCTGCCAGGCCTGTGGGATTCAGTAAGGGCTTGGACTGGAGGCTGGGGCAACGGGCTACTCTGACCATGCTACCGCGGCATGATCAGTCTCCTCAGACAGGCAGAGAGATGTCGCAAGGGCAGGGCAGCACGAACTTAGGGACCGGCAGTCCCAACGGAGGATCAGTGCTTTGGCCCCCCTGGCGACGTGTCGTTCCCAGGGGGTGACACATGTCAACTTATGACACATGCACATTTTTGCCTATAAATAGTGGACTTTGGAGCTTTTTCAAGATCTTTTCTCTCATTTGGACTTTTCACTTTCTCTCTCTAAAAAGACATTCTCTCTGGAATTCTAGTGAGAGAAACACACTTGGACTCCCGTCTCCGGACCCTTGACGCTGCGCCCTCGTCACGGACCGTCGGCTGTCGCCCCTGTTCATCGTCCCCCTGCCTGCGCGGCGCTGCCAGCCCTCACGACCTGTCTGGGGAGCCTTGCCCTCGGCCCTTACGCCGTCCTTGCTGTCTCCCGCGTTGCCTACCTGGAAGCTGACACAGACTGCATCCTTTGTGGCACCTCCATGTAGCATCGAACCATTTTCAGGATCATCAAATAGTTATCCCAATTAATCCCACTAGGCCCAGCTTCCATTACCATATGTTGATACTGGGAAAATCCAGAATCTCTAGGACTGTACTGTCTGAACTCAGCGGTGACCTCAGTGGGCACCCTCAGAATTGGTTCCCCGTGCTGAGTCCAATTCGGATAGTTATTCATAAAACCTCTACGGAACAGATCAAAACTCACATCGTCGGGGGTTTTCCAACTTAACAGTTGACAATCATTGCACAGACTTTTAATCGTGCCGTCATCCACAAACTCCCGTTGATTCAAAGCAAATAGAATAAACCCATTCACTCCCTGTCTAAACTCTTCTGATACCCCAATCCCACTTGGAGCAATCCTCATTCGCATCCAACTTCTATCCACTGACATGATATATATCTCTCACTGCCTGGTAAACCTATACAAGTCGAGTTCAAAATTAACCTTCAATTTGAAAAATATATATTGAGTAGTCACTTACAAGTGAGTGTTAATCAGGGTTAAGTAGGAATGATTAGGGCTAAGTAGGGCATATTAGAGCTAAGTAGTGTTGATTAGTGCTAATCTAGGTAGCACGGACACGGACACTGAGTCTGATACCGACACCGACCAGGCTATTTAGTATCCTTCAGTGTTAGTTATGGCTAATTAGGGCTGATTATTGCTAATTAGGAATAATTAGGGGTACTCAGTGTTAGGTAGGCCTGATTAGCATAATTATTGTCAATTAGCCCTAATCAGGGATAATTAGGGTAGATTAGCATAATCAGGGGTGATTAGTGCTAATCTAGGTAGCACAGACACGGACACTGTGTCCAACACCGACATCGACCGGGACATCGCAGAGAGGTGTCGGACACGTGTCCGAAGGTGCTGGTGAGGTGTCGGGGTGTCAATAGTTGTCGGACACCATACCTAGACTCATATAAAGTGTCGGTACTGCGTAGGTGCTAATTAGGGCTAATCAGTGTCAATCACTGTTAATTAGGGATAATCAACGCTGATTAGTGCTAATTAGGGCTATTTAGGCCTATTTAGGGCTGATTAGTGCTAATTATACCTAATTAGGACTTTTTAGTGTTCATCAGTGTTAATTATGGCTAATCAGGGGTGATTAGTGCTAATTAGGGCTATTTAGTGTCCGTCAGTGTTACTTAGGGCTAATCAGAGTTGATTAACGCTAATTAGGGCTAGACTCATGTGTCGAGGTGTCGGTAGTTGTCAGACACCATACCTAGACTCATGTGAAGTGTCGGTGCTTCCCAAGGGCTAATCAGTGTTAATCATGGTTAATTAGGGCTGATTAGCCTAATCAGTGTAGATTAACACTAATCAGAATTAATTAGTGTTAATTAAGGCTAATCAGTGGCGGAACCAAAATTTCACCCAATGGAAGATGAACCTTATTAACTTAATTAACCTATGGCAGATGAACCTAATTAACCTAATTTCAACCCACCATGTCATGTTTCATTTTTTAATTAACCTAATTTCAACCCACCATTTAACTAAATCACATATCCGATATCTCAATCCAATTGGGTCCCATCCTCCATCAACAATCTCAATTCTCAAATGCTCAATGCACATTTAACAACCTAAAATCATCAAGAGTCTTAATTCTCAAATGTACAACCAACAACCTAAAATTTTAATAAAATAATCAATGCTCAAATGGGCAAATAATTGTTCAAAATGCACATATCCAATATCTCAATCCAATTGGGTCCCATTCTCCATCAACCATCTCAATTCTCAAAAGTTTAATCCATAATTAACAAGTCAGACCAAGGACAATTACACAAATCAAACATCCCAATTGATCATTTGCGACATCACAAACTCAGATTACACAAATCTGGCCATCACAAATCAAACATCTCAATTCTAGGGAAGACAATGGCAGAAAGCATATGACAATTAATCATAGGCTTCAGAAGAATTAAATGAAACACAAACCTTTTCGGGTTCTAGACTTACTTCTTAAAAGGCAACAAAGTTGATCCGCTGCTAAAACTGCATGTAACCATGGCACGCTTATCAAACCTTTGTGGAAGAATTTGAGGAAATTCTAACATATTTAATGAGAATTCAAGCTTGAACAATTGAAACAAAAAACCCAAATGGGCCAGAAAGAAGAAGAGAGAAGAATACTATCTTGATAAAATTCGTTCACTTCCCATATGCTCTATCAGCATGAGATTAGACAATGTACGGTACGTTGCATTGTAATTAACAACTTCCAAGTTTTGCAATTAACAAATTTTGCAAATAATTGCAATTAACAATTAACAAGTTTTAATAGTGTAGACATGTTAAAAGCGAGAGAGGTATTAGTGTACCTATTGGTAACCATACAGGCTTTAAAGGTCTTGACATTCGCATTCTTCTAATGTTATAGACTTTCATAGTCACTTTGTCCGGCGTTAGTTCCTTGATTATTTTAGAAAAATAGACGCAAGCATGACATTCTGCTAATCATGAACAACTAAAACCCTCTTTGCAAAAGTGAACTTCATAGGCTACAATCCAATACCAGGACTAAAGAAGTACAAATCATTTGCATATTAACAAGAATATTCCACATTTGCAGCTTACATGGATGAGTTAGGTTATCAGTCTATCTCTAAACATGCATTAACTGTTGGCGCCACCCCAGCAAATCTACTGCCAGATGAAGCCTCCCTTCCCAACCTAACACCCCATGGTCACATTAAATTTAAATTCAGATCTAAGGAGATCAAAAAGAACAAATTTTTTGTGCAATCAAATAGGAGCAATCTTCATCACAACTGGTTTGTGGACCAGGAATCTCCGAAACTTCATTGAACAGGTTTGTGGACCATGAATCTCCATTAGCATTGGTGGACCTTATGTCATGGTAGACAGTTGCGAGAAAGGGCCAACATATCAATCAAATTATCATCTTTGGTCTTGAATCATCAGATTGCCTTAGTTGTACTCATAGAGCAACTTTACAAGTATGGATATATGTATATTTCTATAAGCATATGTCTATCTATATCTATAATATATAAAAGCACCAATGGTCTTAATGCTCTAATCTTTTCCTTCCATGGCCTGCTATTTTTAGAATCCTATTGAACAACAGTATGTCTATTTGTTTTTGAATTAAATAACCTGAAGAAATGCTGTCAACTACGTCAGTCTTTCATGACTTCTCTTTTCTTTATAGCATTTTGCAAGAAAGTTTAGTCTCCCACCCATGTAGTCACATAAGGTGAACTCCGGTCAATGACAACATAAGGTCTTTCTCTTCCTCTCTAATAGCTCCAATCTTAGCTTGAAGTGAGCTCACAAAAAGCTCCTATCGAATGGAGTAAAATTTATTCTTTTCAAGTCGTCATATCAAACAAAATGGGTTCTCTTAACATGATTAGATGGACTTGAGTCATGAAAATTATTGCAAACTTACACTAACAGATTCTCAAATCCACTAACTCCACATGAAATTTTCACTTATGATTCCAAAATCGATAATTTCAAATCAGTTCATAGATATGAGATTTCACTACGAGATTTCTTTTAAATTAATAATTTTTTTACAAAAAATCAGAAAACCCTAAATCAGGAAAATTGGAACATAAACACTAATCATTGGATAGATATAACACACCTGGAGGCGGTGTAGGACGTGGGCTTGGCCGCGGCGTAGTGCGTGGCGATGGCACGGCCGGTAACAGTGTGGCAAGGTGGCTTCGCGGCGTCGTGAGCTGGTTTTTGGCGAGGTGGGCTCTGCCGAAGTGGGCGCGGTTGTAGAGGTTTATCTTCGGCGGCAAGGGTAATGGTGGTTTACGGCGGCGCAGGTTGGATGCACGGCAGTTCACTCACTTCGCAGCTTGGATGCACAACACAGAGAGAGAGAGAGAGAGAGAGAGATATGACTTTAGTAGTTATTTTGACTGGATTTAGCGACCGCCCATTCTGCGGTCGCTAATACGGTCGCTAAATTATGCTTTAACGACCGCATTTTGTGGCGGTCGCTAAATGCGGTTGCTAAAGACCCTTTTTCTTGTAGTGAGATTTCAATTTTGGTCATACAAGTACAACAATAGGGATCTTAGCGTAGAAAATGTATTTATTGGTCGTAGAATTATAGCAATGGGGGTTTTAGCATAGAAAATTTGCTTATTTTGTTTGAAGGTGCTCTGAGTTCGAGCTGTCAAATTTTTAATTTTCAAATATAAGTTAGAACTTGCCTGTCAAATTTCTAATTCGAGCTGCCTGTTAGTCGTCGCCGTCATCGGTCTTCTCTCGACTTTGGAACAGGAAGAAACATCACCGATCTTCTCTCGGCTGTCATGATTTGAGGGGGAAAGAGAGAGCCCATGTGCGCTTCTGTGATGTCATCCTGTCATTGCCCGTCGGCCACAGAGAGATGTAAGAGTGAGTAGGTCAGTGGGTGAAAGAATCCGCGAGAGAGAGAGAGAGAGACGATGGAGAGCGGTCCAAGAGGGAGAGAGAGGAAGTGTAGAGAGAGAGGCAGAGAGAAAATACGGAGAGAAGGTTGTGCAGTGGCGGGGAGAAAAGAAAAGAATTAGGGTTTGTATCCATTTAAGTAACTTTTAGCGACGGATTTTAGCCGTCGTTAAAAGTCTGTCGCTAAAAGTTATTAAAAATTTTCAAATGGACTTTTACGGATATAAATAATCCGTCGCTAAAAGTCCATCATTAAAAGTAATTTAATAAGTTTTTTTCAAAAATAAAGTTTTTCAAAAAAGGAAGAATTTCACAAATTCAAATTAGCGACGGATTTACCGTCAGTAAAAGTCCGTCGGTAAATGTCTGTCGCTAAAGATATTTACCGATGGAAAATTCGTTGGTAAATCTCTTTAGTGAAGGATTTTTACTGACTGACATATCCGTCGCTAAAAGTGCTTTTTAGCAACGGAATTTGATCCATCGCTAAAAACTATTTTTCTTGTAATGGATATGGAATAGGTAAATGTGGCTCGGTCTTGATTTGGGCAAATCAAACTCGAAGAAAGTTAGGATATTTTAATAATTATGGCCTCTAGCATTTGAGACAAGTCTTCGAGCTGGGTCTGGATCGGTATATGGGCTTTACTAAGAAGTTTGATAGTGGCTTGCTAGTGAGATATGACGCTAGCAGTAACCCCCATATGGTAATGTTGGCTTGGGTCTTCTCTAAC
Source organism: Escallonia herrerae (assembly GCA_033070095.1). Lineage (NCBI taxonomy): Eukaryota > Viridiplantae > Streptophyta > Magnoliopsida > Escalloniales > Escalloniaceae > Escallonia > Escallonia herrerae. Next base: position 43,109 of record JAVXUP010003181.1, on the reverse strand, counting down.
TGCCTACGAACTTCATCATCTGGAGGATGTTGAGAAAATAGGGGGTCAGATGTGGCTGGCTGGGGCGAGGTCTGCTATATTCGGCCTGATCGGGTTATGTGAGATACATTGGCATTGGGTCGGAACATAAACTCGGTTTGTATTCTTTTTTAACCATGAAGGTCATCCCTTCCATTAACTCTTCCCAATGCAAGTAATCATATCGCAAAACTGTGGTAGAGAAACATAAGCAAACATTGACCTCATAATTGGCTGGCTGGCTGGAATAATGGCAAAGGTTGGATCCATGGCTGGCTAGCTTTCATCAATGTAGCTAACCCCGCGGGGTCTCAAGGGTTCTTTTCAGATATTTGGTCTAACAGGAGGGGAAAATTACCCCTTGTCAATAAGGTCAGGAATGGCGTGCCAAAGGGTGATACATCTCTCTGTGAAGTGACCATTTCCTTGATGATCGTCACAAAAGGCATTCACATCATATCCTACGAGTATCATTGCTGGAGTCGAGTAGGTGGTAGCTTATATATCATCCATATTCTTGCTCAAAGACCTTGGTAAGTGATGCATTCAACGGCGTGAATTTTTTCCTAGGCTCCATAGTAGATTCCGATGTTAGAGCTCGAGGCATTTGCACAGTGTTTACATTATTGGTTGCTACTGGCTTAGGCTTCATATTTTACTCCTTGGGCTGGCTCAGTATAACCTGATGGTTTTGACTCGGGGGAGATGGTTCCCTTGTTGATTGCATCTTCTATCTTTATGAAGGATCCCATGAGACCCTTGAACAGCGTCTGATAGTGGCCAAAGATGTAATTGGAACAAGGTTGCTCTTCCTCTGTCGGACGGTTCACCATCTGGGCTGCCTTATTCCTTCACCTCATGATGAAAGCTGAAACTGACTATCTTGGCTCTTACTTCACGATTTTACAAGTCTTTTCAGATAATGTCGAGGTCTGCATTATACTGGTACTGCTTAACAAACTCTCTCACAACATCTTCCCAAATGCGAACTCGGCCTTCATCCAAAGTAAGGAACCATCAGTAAGCAACTCTGATAAGGGTACCATGGAACAGCTGATGAGGTATGCCAAGATGTAGTGTATCAATCTTTGCGTTACCCAAACCAAAGACACACATGTTTTCTCTAGGACTGAATGGTTCATATCACCTTAGGTCAACTTCTTATTTACATAGCATATGACCCTTCCAACCAATAAATTCTCCAAATTTTGGGCTATCATGGCTCCGGCTCTGGTATCGATCACACTCAGGTATAGTAACAAAGGGTTACTGGGTATTGGTGGGCTTAGGACTTAAGGGTTGCTAACGTATTGCTTCGTCTTATTGAAGGCTTCTTAGCATAGGGGGTTCCATTCTTTGCTCGAAGCCTTCTTTAATAGTTTAAACATGAGGTCACAAATCATGGTTAACTGGAATTTAAATCGAGTGATGTACTAGATTCTACCCAAGAATCCTCAAATCTCCTTCTGTGTTTTTGGTGGGGGGAATCTCAACTATGGCTTTGATTTTGGCTACTCCACCTTATCCCTCGTTTACTCACCATGAAACCTAACAACTTCCTAGCTATGACTCCGAACACACACTTCTGTGGGTTCAACCTCACATTGTACTGCCTTAACCTCTCAAAGTATTTTTTCAACACTGTACGATGATCTTTCCTCTTTTTGGGTTTGATGATCATGTCATCCACATACACTTCCATCTCCTGATGGATCAATCATAGAACAAGGTGGTAGTGGCTCGTTGTTATGTAGCCCCGGCATCCGTCAACCCAAAAGGCATCACTATGTAACCAAAAGTACCCCAAGGGGATGTGAATGTTGTCTTTTTCTAGTCCTCAGGAGCCAATTTTATTTGGTTGTATCCTGTAAAATAATCTAGAAAGGATACCCACTCATGCTCAATTGTGTTGTCTATGATCAGGTCTATAATGGGCAAGGGAAATCATCTTTAGAAGAAGCTTGGTTTAGGTCTCGGTAGTCAACACACATCATGCCATGACCGGAAGGTTTGAGGATGTACATGATGTTAGCTAGCCAATTGAGGTACTCGATCACTCGGATGAAGCCAATGTGGAGTAATTTCATCACCTCTTCCTTGACCTTAAGGGACCACTCCGATCTCAACTTGCGAAGTTTCTGTTTGACGGGTCTGACTTCAGGTAGAATGGGCCAGTGGTGTTCTGCGATGCATGGGTCTATACAGGGCATGTCACTATATGACCAAGCAAATTCATCGATGAATTTCTAAAAAGTGCAGTCATTTCTTCTCTTTCTCTCTCATCTAGTATAGCCCCTATTTTGAATTCTTTTACATTTTTGGGACAGTCTATGTTTACTTTGACTATTTCTTTAGCCACTAGCTTGACATGACTAGATTCTCAATTTTTAATTTCTTTCAAAAAATTTTATAGCTATTTTTTCTCTTTTAAGTCAATTAGGTGAGACTCATCATTAATCGAGTTGATTAATTCATCATAGCCTATGTCAGTAACCGGGGATAACTGAAATCAAGTATGATATTATCAATCAGGTAGTCTAGAAATACATAGTAGGTGAACAGATTTAAATTGGCTAAGTTGACATAAGCATCCAAGTCTTCTGGCTCCAGAGCATTTTTGGTAGTAGGACTTCCTTCGGTAACCTCCCCCGCAGTTAGTGGTCCGTATTCAATCATTCAACTCTGCATGTCGCCCAATGCTGAGTGATTAGGCATGCTAGGTCTACAGTTTGGTTATCTGCTTTACAAATAAGCATTGAGATAAACATATCTGTGAAGCATGTTGTCATCGCTTCCGACTCCATCAAATCCATCCAATCTGAGGCACCTTGGGCACACGGCTGGGTCTGTATTGGCATATCTTCATCCTCCACCCATTCACAGTCACAAAATATCTCTCATCCTTTGATTTGCTTCATGGTCTCCACACTGTAAATTGGCTATAAAAATCCATAGAAGGGCCCACTCTCTCATTCATTAATAAAGCGCCCGTTCATAATTGGGATCTTGGTCGTACTCATGCGCTTCTCACTTTTCTTGTCCTTCTTAGCCTGGGAAAGGTTTCAGACAGCTTCTTTATTCTCCTTTCCTATTGGCTTATATCCTAGGCCAAACTGATCTTTCTTATTCTCCATATCTGGGAAGCTGAGAATTCCTTGACAGTTTCAGCCTAAGCCTTTATCGAGAAAGTAGTAGAATTATCTCATCACAGGGAGCACTATTCTACTACTGTAAGGGGCAAAATAAGGAAGTTTTCATCGTGACAGACTTCCTCATACTCGCGACACTGAACCGAGTGATCCATCCTAAATCCACTGAGCAAAATATCCAAAGAATCATGTGGCACCTAAACACTATCATTCTCAACTTATCCGATCTAAGGCAACTGTGAATCTCCCATTATAGTACAAACGGCATCATTAAATACAAACTTGACCTTTTGGTGCAATATAGAGGGGACTGTACCCACCGAGTGTATCCAAGGTCTTTCCAACAAAAGATTAAAGGCTACCAAAATATGCAATATCTAAAACTCAACATCACAGCTAGTAGTACCCACAATCATTGGAAGATTCATTGTACCAATCACCTCCCTTTTGCTATTATCATAGGCTCAGACAACTTGATTAGAAAGGGTGAATTCTAACATGTCAATGCCGAGGGCTTGAACGGTGCATAGGGAATAATCGAATCCTTTTTGATTGAGCGCTCGCATGGTGATATAGAATGGGTCATTCTGGCTTGGTTCTGATTTGGACAAATCAAACATGGAAAAAGTTAAGACATTTCCATGATGTATGGCCCCTAGCACTTAGGACAGGTCTTCGAGCTGGGTTTGGATTGATATTTGGGCTTTGCTGAGAAGTTTGATAAGGGCTTGCTTGTGAGATATGAGGCTGACAGTAACCCCATATGGTAATGGTGGCTTGGGTCTTCTTTAACTGCCTAAGAACCTCATCATCTGGAGGGTCTTAAGGGCGAGGTCTAGTATACTCGGCCGATCGGGTTAGGTGGGATACATTGGTATTAGGTCAGAACATAAACCTGATTTCTTCATCATATTATTCTTCAACTGTAAAGGTCTCACCTACTATTAACTTTTCCCAAGTAATCACATTGTAAAATTGTGGCAGAGAAACATAAGCGAATATTGACTTCCCAACAGGCTGGCTAGCTGGAATAATGGGAAAGGTTGGATCCATTGCTGACTAGCTATCATCAATGTAGTTAACCCTATGGGAGTGGCAAGGTTTTTTTTTTTTTTGAACATTTGGTCTAACTGGAGGGAAAAACTTGCCCTTATCAATGAGGTCTTGTATGGCGTGCTAGAGGGTGATGCATCTCTCAGTAGGGTGACCCTTTCCTTGATGACCTTGATGATAGTCACAAAAGGCATTCACGGCATATCCTTCGGGTATCACTACTGGAGTAGGGTAGGTGTTAGCTTAGATATCATCCATCTTCTTAATTACTACTCAATGACCTTGGGAAGTGGTGCATTCAACGGTGTGAATTTCCTCTTAGACTCCATAGTAGATTTTGATGTTACTGCTCGAGGCGTTTGCACAATGTTGACATTATTGGCCACTGCCAACTTAGGCTGCATATTGTAACTCCTTGGGCTGGCTCGGTATACCCTTAATGGTTTTGACTCACATGAGATGGTTTCCTTATTGATTGCATCTTCTATATGTATGAATGATCCCACTAGAGCCTTGAATGACATGTGATAGTGGCCAAAGATGTAATGTGGTAGACTGGAAGCAGGTTGCTCCTCACAATGTTCACTTGCTCTTCTCTGTCAGACAGTTCACCTTATGATGAAAGCTTATTCCTCTTCCTTATGATGAAAGATTAAACCGACTCTCTTTGCTCTTGCTTCGTGGTTTATAACTATTTTTGGGTAATGTCTAGGTCTACATTATACTGGTACTGCTTGACAAACTCCTTCACAACATCTTCCCAAGTGCATACTCGGCCTTCATGCAAAGTAAAGGACCATAGAGAAACAGCTCTGATAAGGGTACCGCGGAACAACGGTATCAATAATTTTGATTTATCCCATATGAGGCCAATGCTCGCATATACTTCTTTACATAAATGTTGGGATCTATGGTCTCGTCGAACTTATCTATTGTTGACATCTTGAATTTGAGGGATAGTCTATCTTCGGGGTTTATTGTTAGGGCATTGATATCTTAAGGGTCATCGGCTCTCCTCATCCTAGCAATCAGGGATCGAACGTGGCTAACTTATCCTTCCATTCCAGTACGACATAGGGTTTTGTTTCCTCTTCCTCGGACTCTTACATCCAATCAAACTCTGGACCTTTCTTTGTATCATCTTTTTTCCTATCCTCTTCCAGTTCATTTCTACCTCTCCTCTTGAGGTTATCCAATTCCTCGACGGTTTAGGATTGTTCATTGGTTAGGGTAGTAAAACCTTTCTAAAAATCTTTTTAAAGTTTACTGATGATACGAACCAAATCGGATACCTGTGGGAATTCTTTGGCCATTAGAGTTTGTTAGAGCTTTCTGGACATGTCTCAATACCAATCATGCTTAGCCTTAACTATATAGGAAAGTTGCTAAAAATTTAATAATACATTCTATATATATCGAGCTGGCTGGCCCATACTCTACTACGGATGAAGGGTGTTTTTCTGTTCTTGGGAATGTTTCTCAAATTTTTGGGAAAGGGGGCTAACTAATTGTCAGATTATCTGCATAGATTATCAGCCGGTTGGTCAGTGTGGTTAGGGTTTTTGTTGGGGAACTTGATAGGAATTTTCTGAGGCTGAAGGTTTCTGACTAAGCGCCAGGTTATCCAGGAAGATAACCGGCCGGTTGGTCAGTGGCTTGAGAGTTTATCCCTAGGAAATTTTTTTAAGGATGAGGTTCTGACTAACCATCCTATCATATAAGAGGATAACCGACCGGTTGGTCAGTGGGTTGGAATAGGCTAAAAACTAGCTAGTTTCAAATTTTTTAAGTAAATGCACATACTTACTAATTGTCCAGTTAGGAGGGCTAATAGCCAGTTGATGAGTCACAGTCTCCCTTTTTTTTGTGAAACTACAAATTTATCTTACAGAATGTAGGTGGTTTCCCTGCCAACATGTCATAGCCAATACAGGTATTCTCCCAACAAAGGGCAGATCACTGAATGATCCGAGTATGAGTTTTTCTCCTCATAGATGTGAAGGTCACTCATTGGCTCAACCGTATCATATACATCCCGCCTGTAACTAAGAAGTTAATAACGGGCGATCACCAGTACGTATACAAGTTGTTTAATATACCAAGAAACTAGGATGGCTCTTTAGTACTAGGCACGTGGAGCTGAGAACTTGATCGAGAGATCGCCTTGAGCCTAGGAGGACCAAGGGCCTCGAGTCTCTCGCTCTCAAATGGGTGGGTCGGGGTGAGACGTGCGCGTGTGTGAGGTAAGGAAAAAAGTTCAAGTACCACAGTTATGTCACGTTGTACATGCCACAAAATACAAGAAAAATTTAACAAGGCCAAAAACCAAGAAAACTTTTCAAATCTAGCCCTCTTAGTGTTTTTAGTCCCCAGCAGAGTCGCCACTATGGCGCACCACCTCGAAAAAATTCTCCGAAGTAATTTATAGAGTCGCCATCTTAATTAATTTTAAACTAGGTAAAATAAGAAAAAAAAACCTGAAAATGACTCAAAAGTGTCCAAAAGGATGACTAATCTATCGAAACTGGGAGAGGGGTCTGAGGACTAAGTTCCGCAACGGGAAAGTGTTAGGCACCCACCACGCTCTTTCAGCCTCTACTTTGTTTTTGGCCTAAAAAAGACGTAGCATTTAAAATACAATAAGACTCACCCAAAGTTAATTTGTATATTTTTTGGCTTGAACTCAACAACAGAGGTTGAGAGGCCTACTTATCCAATCGGACTAATCGGAATCAAAACTACTGTAGTTCGAACTTGGTCCTACGGGAAGTAGTCTACAATTTGAACATGGACTTACACAAAGAAAAAAACTGAAAAAGACTATTTTCATGATTTTTGAAATGAAATGTAACTAAGGGAAAATGGACGTAATCCATATGATTTCTACCCTAGGAAATCTAGTAAAAGTTAGCTCGAACTGTAGCTTCCCTTGATGACTCGAGGATGTTCAAAGTGGTATCCAAGAACAAAAAAAACGTTTTCAGAGTGATTTCGATGGCTAATATTCTCGAGAGAGACTGGATGTCACTTCACAAATGAAATGGCATGCAAAGTCTAAAGAGAATAAGCTTCTGGATTCACCAGAGATCGACCCTTAAAAATGAAGGCCAAGACCCCTTTTTATAGTGCTCAGGGTCGCAGAATTTGATAAGATGGGCAATGCAAATCTGCATGGTAATAAATAAGTCAGAATAAGTGATAAAATCGCATATTGACCAAAGTCAACTAACCAGCCAGTTAGTCGAAAACCGACAGTTCACTACATTAATTAAAAATATTTTTTCTCGAATTTTGAGGCATTATCTGACCCTATTTCGGTAATTATCTCTGAAATCACAAATGGGGTGTACCAGATTCGGGATAAGTCACTCCTTAAAACAAATAGATTTATTTGATCTTTTTATCAAGGATAACTCATTGATTATTTTCCCAAATCAACTAGACAAATTACACCAATTAAAATAATCTAGACTATGGACTGAATTAATTAATTAAACTACATTATAAAGCCCAAGCTCAATAATGTCTTTTAATAAATAATGAAGCCCCATATTTATTTAATTAAAAATGCCTACAAAAATAGGGTGTCTACACAAATATCTCATAAATGTAGAACAGAAGTAGATAATATTGAGCATGAGCAGTACAGAATAGCAAAGTCACCCCAACAGTGGTCAGTAATACATATTACATATGCATATTTATAAAAACTAGTTCATCTAGGTACCGGTATGCAACCCAAACAGTACAGACCAACCTTATAACACCCACAGTATAGACGAACCTTATGATGCCTTAGATTTATTATCTCATGTCAATGTTCAGAAGAAATACACATAATATAACATGTTGTACAATGCTGAAATAAATAAACTGGATGAGCATTAATAGGAATTTCAAACGATCGCTTAAGGTTCAATGTAGGGTATTATGGGCAAATCCAAGCATTTTTTTTTTTTTTGAGAATTTGTAATATCAGGGCCCAATGGAGTTTGCAAAAGAATTAGAATAAAACATATGAATTCAAAGTGATGAAATAGGGTTCGGATAGAAAATCCTCACCTCGATTCAAGTTATGTTATACCCTCAACCTAAAGTGAAAGATCCTTAAAATGACCTAAGTTGGGGCATCGCAATTATTAGAACATAAAGCACACTACAATCCAGTGTGACCATTCCTTATTACTTATACAGTGTTCTATTCTAATATCAAAATTACCCAATTCACAACGGTTCCCACGAACGGCCCAAACTAGTCAGAAACTCTAACATAATCCCAAAGCTTAACTAGTCAGAAATTCTAATCTCATAAAAATGCTTTTGTAGTTTAAAACAAAATATATGATCAAAATACTAAATATCTGAATTTTTGAATATTTTCTGTTTACAACTAATATATTTAAATACAAAAAAAGCCTAAAAATTGCCATTCATATTTTTAGGTCAAAACAAAATCCCATAATTTTCTAATACCTTAAGAATTTATATAAGAAAATAAAGAACTAAAATCAGGTCAAAAAAACCATTAAATTATTATTAAATTATTCATTTTGCTCAAACAAATGCAATACAAAAAACATAGCAAATCACCTCCGAAAAATCTTAAATTTAGACTGGAATTTCTTAGAACAATACAAGTATTACAAAAAAATTTTGAGAATTAACTAATGAAGTTAAATAGTCCAAACAGATTCTAGAAATCTCAAACTTGTGCAAAATATAAAAAATATTGAACAATTTAAGAAAATTCTTTAAATTTCTCAAAAATTCTAAAAAGGAAAAATATCATCGCAACTGTAAAAACATTTTGGCCGGAAAAGTGGCCAAAGGCCACCCCACACTCCCCTCACACGCCTCCATGCTACTTTTCATCATTTTTTCCAGAATACGTAGTATACCCAAATTCGTTTTTCTCCATTATTTCTTCCTTTTTTCTCGTTTTTCTTGCTCTAATTCCTTCCTCTAACACCCTAACACATTCTATAATAAAAATACAAGATCCACGATCAAATTCATGGAGTTTTACGTAAAGATACACGTAAATACATATATATACAGAGAAATGACACAGGTTTAGGGGTGATTACCTGATCAAAACCCACTGAAATGAATTAGCTCTCCCCTCCAAATTTCTTCGCCGATCAAGATATCACTCTACCTCTCTCTCTACAACTTCTTCTCTCTCTCTATCTCTCTCTCTCACCCTCTCACCTTCTCACCCGCTGTAACTAAAACACTGTAAAAAAGGAAAGAAGAATTCGTGGGGAGCGATTTGGGAGGTTGCTAAATTGGTAGGACGGGTGTGGCTACTGTTAGAAATCCATTCAAAGACCCAAAATTGCATTTTATCAAAAACCCCCAACTTTTGACATTTTGCAAAGTTCACCTAAAAATTTTCAAATTTTATGAAATGACCATAACCTTTTTACCATCATACTATAGAAATTTAGCAGGGTATTACATAGGGAATATTGTTACTGTGTGTAACATTGAGGAAATTCTCAAGTTGACAGACCTCTTCAAATTCGAACTATTATTAATATAAGAAAATTTGTCTTTGCAAATGGACTTTTAGCGACAAACCAAAATCCGTCCCTAAAAGTTACCTTTAGCGATGGATTAATCCATCGGTAAAGGTCCGTCACTAAAGATATTTACAAGACAGAATGGTTCATCGGTAAATATCTTTAGCAATGGACCTTTACCGATGGTTTATTACTAACGAAAAATCAGTCGTTAAAAATCTTTTTCATATTTTCAATTTTTGGACAATTTTTTTTGGTTCAGGAGAGATAAAGTGGGAAATTATTTGGCAATGGATAATGGTTGAGATAAAATTCCATCGGTAAAAGTAACGTTTTCAAGTTTTCGATCACTTTTAGTGACGGGCCTTTAGCGACGGCCAAAATATGTAGCTAAAATTCGTTTAATGTGAAAACCTAACTCTATTTCTCTTTCTCTCCTCTCCATTTCTCTCTCTCTCTCATCCTTTGCAGCTCGTCCCTCCTTCTCCGGCCATCTTCTTCGCTACTGTGACACCCCCAGCCCGAGTGACGTCACCGGAGCTGAGATGTCAATCCTGTCAACGTTACAGCCTTAAATATAACACAGAGCAACTACAACCTTAAGATCATGAAGAAACATTACAACCCGTCCTTACAAAAAAATTTCTTAATAGGACACATCGTGTCGCAGCGAAAACTGCATAATATATAACAACTTAATATTTACGCCCAAATTTACATCTATGTGGCGACATCACAGGACCTCAGCATAATTTTTCTTTACCTTTTTCCGAGGTCTCACCTTGTTCAAACCTAGTACCAGAAAAACACATTAGATAAGGAATGAGCGCAAATCGCCCAGTAAGGATAATATGAGGAGTATAACGCACAATACTCTCGAATTTATGGGAGAATCAATCATGAATTTTCAACGAAGGCAATGGATTTAAGAATGCCAAGAACGAACATTTACAACCCTCTTCCTGCATCACCTTTGTTCAGACTGAGTGGCTCAAGCCCAACAGAACATCATCATTTCCACTTGGACAGACTCATGGACTATGCAAGTGCAATGCAAAAGAGATACTAAAGCATAAACATCATGAGAATAACGAGACAATAAATTCAGCAACATCAACTAAAATCAATTGAGATGCATGCTTGACTCGACACGACACGACAGACTCTAGCGCGCTTCATCCTCTTTTTGTCAGTTACTCACTTTTTCACTGACTGCCAGTTACTTCCCTTCACTGGCCCTCCACTTAATGATGCCCCTTCATAAGGGGTGTTCATCTCAGTTTTGTCCAGATTAGGGAACGGTTTTTTTTTTCATCAAGGAGCGGACGTAGAGAGTATCTTCGATCATAAGTCCTCAACAACGCTTCCGAACTCATTGTCGGGCGGATTAAGGGAATTCATTCTACCTTAAGTCCTCAACAGCACAAGTCAACAAGAAGTACCAGTTCATAAGCTTAACCGATATTCCAACACAAATATAGGAATTTAACGCGTGCATGATCAACATGGTATGCCAAGCAAAACAACAAATATCATATCGGAACCGCACTATCCTTACCTGTTGGCTTTATAGCCGATGAACTCTTCGCTTCCTGATTTTCTCAGCAATGGAACCACCTATTAAATAAAATTTTTCTCGTTAGACCTCCCTAAAATACAAAAACATGCCTAACTTACCTCCCCCCTCCCTTACTGCTTATTTGTCTCCCACTTATTACGGCTAACCCATTAACCGGATTTGTCAAAATTCATGAGGTGCATTACCAGCACTACCGCCCATCTTGTGCACATCTAAACTCAATTTTTCCACTCTTTATAATCCTTACTACTTAACCATGAGTTTTTGCAAGATTCTTCATCGGGTGTGGAAAATTACCGAAACGCCCCTGGCCATAGGTAAAATTACCTAAACACCCCCTGACGTTTTCAACACCAATAAACACTTCCAATTGGCTCAAAATACCTTTTTAAAACAGTGTAAACTGAGTTTTGTACTAAAAAGTCGTCGGGTGAAATTTGTTTTGTTCGGAAACTCCACCCGGGTAACCAAACCAAGCGTTAGGGAACTAATTGTTTTTGAAATACAAATTAGCCTCCAAACATTATGAAATTTTAGACGCTAAAGTACCTCAGCTGCATGAAGTTTTTGTAAAATTTTCAGATTAAAATACATTTATTTGATATTTTTAAAATTTTGAAATCATATTTTAAGGATAAATATATTTAACATTGTCCGAAACTCAAAAAAATCCAACAATTTTACAATATGTATATCTTTCAAAAATAATATGAGTTTTACTTTTGTGTTTGGCCAAATAATGTCTTAAATCCATGTTTCAAAAATAAAGTTTAAAATCAATTAGAGGGTAAGACTTTTAGTGATCTTTACGGTCACTACTCATCACTTTTGGATCGAATTTACACTTTTCCATCACTTTCCACACTTCAAGTTGCATTCTTCAGATTTGCATGCCTAAATTTCCCCTTCTTCACTTATACATGCATTTTATGCATACTCATCTCATTACCTACTTAATTCCACTTCAAATTCCATTTAAACCAATTTGATCTCACTTCATTTCCACTTGTCTAACTCCATAATTTCATTGAACATGAAATCATAACATAACACAATCAATTCAGCCCTAATCTCCATCAAGAACACCTACCAAAACACCAAGAACACACACAAGTATAGCTAATTTTTACCTCACTTTGGAGACCTGTAACTTCTTCGTTTCTTGGCGTAAATACCTTCTGTTTATTGGAATCTCTTCCTTGCTTCCCCTTCGACAACTTCTCTGTTTGGCCTTTCACAACATTATTTCTGGATTTTCCTCATATTCCCTCTCATTCAGCCATGTGGCACAGCTCCACACACTGCAGGTTGGGTTTTGTCCTAACTTTGGCAGTCCCTATCTTCCATAATTTATCTTCAAATCCATCTTTGTTTCTTGGGTCCTCTTCCTAATTCTTTTTTCTATGACTTATCAGTTGAAGTCATCCCGTAATCCCTTCTTCATTTTCCTTTATTCTCCATCCAACAGCCGTCTAGGGTAAGCATTTCCCATGCCACCTCACACTCCACTTATCTCTCCATGCATGCACTCCACCTCTTGGAAATGAGAGGTGTCATCCCCTTTTGTTTGTGGCTGTCTTGGGCAGCCACGAAATCAGACCCCCCCCCCCCCCTTTTTATTTATATTATTATTTTTTTAAAAAAACAACAGGGGCATTACATCCTTCCTCCCAAAAAAAATTTTCGCCCACGAAATTGAAGTTAACACACCTTAATCTGCAAATAAGTGAGGATAGTTTTGCCAAATCAAAGCTTCAGGCTCCCAGGTGGCCTCTTCTATTGCATGGTTCTTCCAGATCACCTTGACCACTGGTACAACTTCAGAGCGGAGCACTTGCTCTTTTCTATCGACCACTTCTACAGGTATTTCTTGGTACGACAGGTTGTCACGAATCTCTACTGATTCTAGCTTTATCACGTGTGCCGGATCTGAAACATACTTCCTCGGCATAGATACATGGAACACATTATGTATGTGTCCTAATTTCGGGGGTAGTTCAAGTTTATATGCTACCGCTTCAATCCTTGACAAGATCCTAAATGGTCCGACAAATCTAGGGCTTAATTTTCCTTTTCTTCCAAACCTCATAATCCTTTTCCATGGTGACACCTTCAGAAATACGAGGTCACATACCTCGAATTCTAGCGTTCTCCATTTTTTTATCAACGTAGCTTTTCTACCTACTCTGTGCGGTACGAAGCCTGTCTTGAATAATTTTAACCTTATCCTCCATTTCTTTAACTATCCCAGTACGAGATAACCACCTCTCTCCGACCACATCCCAGCAAATCGGTGTACGACACCTTCGACCATACAATGCTTCGTACGGGGCCATACTAATACTTGACTGATAACTGTTGTTATGCGAAAACTCAATTAACGGTAATTGTTCATCCCAATTTCCTCCAAAGTCTATGGCACAAGCCCTTAACATATCTTCCAAAATTTGGATCGTTCGTTCAAATTGGCCATCCGTTTGAGGATGAAACGCTGTACTCATGCTCAGTCTGGTCCCCAACTCCTCCTGGAAACTTTTCCAAAATCGGGAGGTAAACTTTGTATCCCAATCAGACACGATGGTCACGGGCACACCGTATCGGCTAACTATCTCTTTGATATAGATTCGGGCAAGTCATTCTGCCGTATCTCCTTCTTTTACAGGAATAAATCGAGCCGTCTTGGTTAATCGATCTACTATCACCCAAATAGATGTATTTCTACTAGATGTAGGGGTAATCCGGATACGAAGTCCATGGTAATATGGTCCCACTTCCACTCCAGAATAGGTAATGGCTGCAATTGCCCAACCATCATTCTATGATCAATTTTTACCTGCTGATAGGTCATGCATTTTGATATGAACTCTGATATTTCCTTTTTCATGCTCGGCCACCAGAAACTTTGTCGTAAGTCTCAATACATCTTCGTCTCTCCTGGATGGATTGAGTACTTAGAATTATGTGCGTCTGTCAAAATTTCCCTTCTTAATTCATCCTTAGGTGGAACATACACCCGATCTTCATATCTATAAATTCCTTCACCATCACAACTGAAATCCTCCTTATCGTTGTTTTCGAACCCTTTTTGTATCTTGAGTAACTTCTCGTCTTGATTTTGGGCTTTTTTTATTCGATCCAGTAGTGTAGGTCGAATTTCCATCTGGAATAGGTTGCTGCTCCCATTTCTTCTTACTTGCACATCAATTTCGAGTTTGTTCAGGTCGTTTACAATCGCCTTCTGTTGGGTAATCACGGAAGCTAAATTCTCGGTTTTCTTTCTACTCAAGGCATCAGCTACCACATTCGCCTTCCCGGGGTAGTACAGTATAGAGCAATCATAATCTTTAAGAAGTTCTAACCACCTTCTCTGCCGCATGTTAAGTTCCTTCTGCGTGAAAATATATTTTAAACTTTTGTGATCTGTATAAATCTCACAAGTTGCACCATATAAGTAATGTCTCTAAATTTTCAAGGCAAATACCACTGCTGCCGGCTCTAGATCATGCGTTGGATAATTCCTCTCGTGGGTTTTTAGCTGCCATGACTCATAAGCGACCACTTTCCCCTTCTGCATAAGAACACACCGTAATCCTTCTCGGGATGCATCACTATATATCACAAACCCATCAGACCCAGATGATAAGGTGAGTACTGGAGCAGTCACTAACTTTTCCCTCAGTTCTTGGAAACTACGCTCACACTTCTCTGTCCAGTTAAACTTCGCATTCTTTTGGGTCGGGTTAGTCAGCGGGTAGGCAAACTTAGAAAAGTCTTTAATAAACCTTCGATAATACCCCGCTAGTCCTAGAAAACTACGAACATCATAAACAGATGTTAGGCGCTCCCAATTCGACATCACTTCGACTTTCTCGGGATCTACCGATATCCCTTCCCCTGTCACGATGTGGCCCAAGAATTGTACCTTTTCAAGCCAAAACTCACACTTCTTGAATTTGGCATATAACCTGTGGTCTCTTAATATTTGTAAAACTTGTCTCAGGTGTTGAACATGTTCTTCTTTGCTCTTCGAATATATCAGAATGTCATCGATGAAAACGATAACACAACGATCGAGATATCCTCAAAATACCGGATTCATCAAATCCATAAAGGCTACCGGGGCATTAGTCAACCCAAAAGGCATCACCAAAAATTCATAGTGCCCATATCTGGTCCTAAAGGCTGTCTTAGCAATGTCGCTTTCCTTCACCTTCAGTTGATGATATCCTGATTGAAGGTCAATCTTAGAGAAATATTTTGTGCCCTGCAACTGATCAAAAAGATCATCTATACGTGGCAAGGAATACTTATTCCTGATCGTCACCTTATTCAGTTCTCGATAATCAATACATAGCCTCATAGACCCATCCTTCTTCCTTACGAATAATACTGGGGCTCCCCATGGTGAAACACTGGGATGAATAAATCCTAGCTTCAATAGTTCTTCCAGTTGTACCTTTAACTCACTCATCTCAGAAGGTGCCAGTCTATAAGGTGCCTTGAAGATGGGGCCAGTTCCGGGGACTAAATCAATACTGAACTCCACTTCTCGATCCGGTGGTAACCCTGGAAGATCTTCGGGAAACACATTTAGAAATTCGTTGACTACAGGTATCTGTTCCAATTGTGGTTCACTAACACAAATATCGTATACGTGTGCCAAATAACCTCGGCACCCGCTACGAAGACAACAACAAGCTCATAGAGCTGATATTAGGTAAAGGGGCTTTACCACCCTGTCCCCTTGTATGACAACTTCAGGTCTACTAGGCATCGACAACTTAATCAACTTACAACGAAAATCTACGTTAGCATGATGAGCAGCTAACCAATCCATTCCTAGGATTACGTCGAAGTCCCCCAAATCTAAGGGTATAAGGTTAGCAAGAAAGATCTGATCAACTATTTGAATTGGGCATTCCTTATATATTTTAGTGGCTAGAAGGGAGTTGCCACTGGGTATGTTCACTGCAAGTATGGCATCAAGTGACTGACAGGGCATCGTTAACTTTTTCGCAAATGCTAATGAAACAAAGGAATGAGTAGCACCAGAATCAAACAATATAAGGGCTTCACGAGAGCAGACAGGGAAAATACCTATCACCACATCTTCAGACTTTATAGCCTCCTTTAATTCCATCGCAATTACACGACCTACCTCTTTCGGCCTTCCTTTTATGGTTAGTGTCTTCCGCTGAGGGCACTCCTTTGCATTATGTCCTGGTTGTTGGAACTCGTAAGAAACCCGCTGATTTAACCTATAGTCATTTGCCTTGTGGCCCTGCTTGCCACACTTAAAACAAGCTCCTGTTGCTTTTACGCAGTTGGTGCCCTCTTGCCTCATCCCACACCAACGACATTCTCGAGTCCCACTTATTTGTCTTGGACCTTGTCCAGATTTTCCTTCTTCCATGCTTTTTTTAAATTTTCTTCCGCTATCTCTACCTTTGTCTTGTCCTCTATTCCGCTTCCTTCCTTGTTCTCTTCTTTCTTCCCATGCCTCCCGACTTTCCGCCTCCACCAACAATGCCTTTTCTACGGACTCAGCAAACGTTCGAAGTTGAAAGCTTTTCACTATTCTCTTCAAAGGTTGTCTCAAACCCTCTTCAGAGCGTCTAGCCTTACAATCCTCAGTATTCACTTGGTAAGGAGCGAAACGTGCTAGTTCGTCAAAAATTCCCAGATGTACTCCTCCGTGGAATCCACTGGGTCGAGCATCCTGAAAATCTCGAAACGTACATTCCCGCCTTCCCGCTACTGGATTTGTCGCATTAACAGCAACTGGTTGTGCTGCAGGTGTTGCCACAACTTCCTGCAGAAGTCGCACCAGTTCTCTTCGTAAGTCTTCTCTATTAATTTCTGCCCTGTTATCATTGTTGTTTCCCATGCTGGCGCCTTCGGTGTGAGCCAAAGACGCTTCAGTCTGGGGTGCCTCTTGCGAAGGATCTCTCTCCTGCTCACTTGGTATTAGAATCTCTCGATTTCATAAATTACGTGTCATTCTGAAAATAGTATAACAAGTCTTACATTCACATACAACAAACGCAACTTCATAAAATAACGACATCAGTACAACATAAGTCTCATGCTACGATTATCATACAACGATAGATTGTATGCCTAGACAAAGAACATTGACTAAAGCAAACCCATAACGCTCTTTAAGCAGCCGCGCACTCCAGTAATCTTCATCTAGTAACATCTTCCGCTCGTTACCAGACAAGGCTCTGCCCGGAGGGCATTCACGAACTACTTCCTGCATCTTTTGAACAACCCGCGAGCTAGCATCCACCGTATCCTCAACCAACCTATTCGCCTTCTTCTTTTCCTTAAGACACTCTATCTCCAGTCTCTTTATCTCGCTGTCTGCTTTAACTTTTAGGGATTCTAGCTGATAGAACAGTTCATCCCTCTCGCTGGAGACCCTTATATACTTGCGTTTCCAAAAATTCACGACCTTCCTTCTTGACCACTCACTCGGTCCTTCCTCCTTCACCTCTATGTCAGCTCATAAAGGATGATCGTTCTCTATTTCCTCTATCTCGGGGCCCTGCAAATTCATGACCACGGGCTCCTCCTCAGAATCCACTAAGTCCTCCTCAATATCTTCTGCGTCTTCCTCACTGTCCACATCGGGGTTCAACAATCTTCAATCCACCCCCTATATCCGCTGGTGCACCTGCCATTTCCTGCAACAACGACAGAATAACAATTCTTATAACTCAGTTATACCATAATTGGTTCGACTTACACACCTCTGTCACCCCGTTACATTATTCTATTCTTCTTCTTCTTAATCTTGTATCAAAACTTACACGTCGTTCTAAGCACTCCAACAGTCTACAAGATCGTAATAACCTAAGCTCTGATACCACCTGTGACACCCCCAGCCAGAGTGATGTCACCGGAGCTGAGATGTCAATCCTGTCAACGTTACAGCCTTAAAGAGCAACTACAACCTTAAGATCATGAAGAAACATTACAACCTGTCCTTACAAAAATTTTCCTTAATAGGACACATCGTGTCACAACGGAAACTGCATAATATAACACAACTTAATATGTACGCACAAATTTACATCTGCGTGGCGACATACATAATTTCCTCACAGGACCTCAGCATAATTTTTCCTTACCTTTTCTCGAGGTCTCACCTTGTTCAAACCTAGTACCTGAAAAACACATCAGATAAGGAATGAGCGCAAATCGCCCAGTAAGGATAATACGTGGAGTATAAAGCACAATCCTCTCTAATTTATGGGAGAATCGATCATGAATTTTCAACAAAGGCAATGGATTTAAGAATGCCAAGAACGAACATTTACAACCCTCTTCTTGCATCACCTTTGCTCAGACTGAGAGGCTCAAGCCCAACAGAACATCATCATTTTCACTTGGACAGACTCATGGACTATGCAAGTGCAATACAAAAGAGATACTAAAGCATAAACATCATGAGAATAATGAGATAATAAATTCAGCAACATCACCTAAAATCAATTAAGATGCATGCTTGACTCGACATGACACGAAAGACTCTAGCGCGCTTCATCCTCTTTTTGTCAGTTACTCACTTTTTCACTGACTGCCAGTTACTTCCCTTCACTGGCCCTCCACTTAATGATGCCCCTTCATAAGGGGTGTTCATCTCAGTTTTGTCCAGATTAGGGAACGGTTTCTTTTTTCATCAAGGAGCGGACGTAGAGAGTATCTTCGATCGTGAATCCTCAACAACGCTTCCGTACTCATTGTCGGGCAAACTAAAGGAATTCATTCTACCTTAAGTCCTCAACAGCACAAGTCAACAAGAAGTACCGATTCATAAGCTCAACCAATATTCCAACACTAATATAGGAATTTAACACGTGCACGATCAACATGGTATGCCAAGCAAAACAACAAATATCATATCGGAACCGCACTATCCTTACATGTTCGCTTTTTTAGCCGATGAACTCTTCGCTTCCTGATTTTCTCAGCAATGGAACCACCTATTAAATAAAATTCTTCTCGTTAGACCTCCCTAAAATACCAAAACATGCCTAACTTACCTCCCCCCTCCCTTACTGCTTATCTGTCTCACACTTATTACAGCTAACCCATTAACCGGATTTGTCAAAATTCATGAGGTGCATTACCAGCACTACCGCCCATCTTGTGTTCATCTAAACTCAATTTTCCCACTCTTTATATCCTTACTACTTAACCATGAGTTTATGCAAGATTCGTCACCGGGTGTGGAAAATTACCGAAACGCCCCTGACCATAGGTAAAATTACGTAAACACCCCCTGACGATTTCAACACCAATAAACACTTCCAATTGGCTCAAAATACCTTTTTAAAACAGTGTAAACTGAGTTTTGTACTAAAAAGTCATCGGGTGAAATTTGTTTTGTTCAGAAACTCCACCTGGGTAACCAAACCAAGCGTTAGGGAACTAATTATTTTTAAAATACAAATTAGCCTCCAAACATTATGAAATTTTGGACACTAAAGTGCCTCAGCTGCATGAAGTTTTTGTAAAATGTTTAGAATAAAATACATTTATTTAATATTTTTAAAATTTTGAAATCATATTTTAAAGATAAATATATTAACAGTCCGAAAGTCAGAAAACTCCAACAATTTTACAGTATGTATATCTTTCAAAAATAATATGAGTTTTACTTTTGTGTTCGGCCAAATTATGTCTTAAAACCTTGTTTCAAAAATAAAGTTTGAAATCAATTAGGGTAAGACTTTTAGCGATCTTTACGGTCACTACTCATCACTTTTGGATCGAATTTACACTTTTCCATCACTTTCCACACTTCAAGTTGCATTCTTCAGATTTGCATGCCTAGAAATAACTTATACATGCATTTTATGACTTCAAATTCCATTTAAACCAGTTTGAATTTCATTGAACATGAAATCATAACATAACACAATCAATTCAGCCCTAATCTCCATCAAGAACACCTCAAGTATAGCTGATTTTTACCTCACTTTGGAGACCTGTAACTTCTTCGTTTCTTGGCATAAATAAAGTCTATTTGGAACATTATTTCTCCTCAAATTCCCTCTCAATTGTTACTGCAATCCTAACTTTGGCAGTATATTCCTCAATTTATCTCCAAATCCAAATATGACTTCTCAGTTGAAGTCAGTCCTTTATTCTCCATCCAACAGCTGTCCAGGGTAAGCATTTTCATGCCACCTCACACTCCACTTATCTCTTGCATGCACTCCACCTCTTGGAAATGAGAATCCCCTTGTCTTTTAGTTTGTATTGATAATCATTCCATTAGATGGGTAAGACTTTTAGCGCCATCTTTACGGTCATTAACTCATCACTTTTGGATCGAATTTACACTTTTTCATCACTTTCCACACTTCAAGTTGCATTCTTCAGAATTTGCATCGACCATATGAAATCAGAAATGTAATTAAAAGTAATTATCGAGTAAAATCAACAGCTTTAGACCAAATATGTAGTAACCCTAATCCCTAATCCTAAACCCCAAATTTAAACCTTAACCTTAAACCCAAAGCCCTTAACCTTAAAACCTAAACCCCAACGATAACCTTAAACCCTAAAACCCAACCACAACCCTAAACCTAATTAAACCCAAAATCCTAAACCCTACCATTAAAATCTAACCCTAACTCTAAACCCTAATTAACATATTGTAAGACCCAAGAGGAGAGTGCCTAAAGATGATGAACTCGTTCTATAGAGGAGTTTGTTTTCCAGGTCTCTTGGGTGGATGTTGATGTAAGTGCATAAAAATCAACTTTAATTTTGGATGTCTTCATTGCTTATCACTTGATCAAGCATCGGCATGGTTATGTTATCTTTTGATTGTTTTGCAGGCCGCATTTGGGGCAATGTTGTTACCTCCTCAGGTAGGAGTATAGAGGGATTAAAATTTTGGCTGGATACACCGGGGGTCATCAATCAAAGAAATGGTGTATACACGGTACCAACTTGACTACACGTGCCATGATGGGAGCATCTCCACCCTCTACTGCACAGACATAGAGAGCGACCCCACAGAGGAGTTAGACCCAGCTTACATTACTCGTGTTGCATCTGCCCTGGCTAAATACATATCTGCAAGTCAGGTACAAGTATATTAATGTTTATGAAGTCAATCTTTAATTGGTTAAGTGTTATACAAATTTACAAACGAGTATATGTTCTTTTGATGTAAGGAAATGCTTCCCAACTCGAGCAGGATTTAGTTGGCACCCCCATCCGGATTCCACTTTTGACGATTACTGAGTCAGACAAGTTTTCCCTCCCTTCTCCTCCTGTACCTCCTCCTCCCCCGCCCTGCTACATATTTCAGTCCCCTCGCCTCTTGGATTTTTCAGTCCCTTCCCTTCTTGCAGCACCTTTGATTTGATAATCATGTTTATGCATTTGTCCCCTCAGATAAGTGTGTAATGATATTTTCTATATATTTCTAACATGGTATAAATTTGTGTTAAATTAGATGTAAACATGAGTTTATTATGTATATGCATTACTGATATAGGGTTATATAATTGCTGATGGATTAGTAATTAATGGATTGGGTTGGCTTGTGAATGAATATATGTTTGGTGTGAATTGAATTACAGGAAACAGGTTTGGGTATTAAAAAAACTATTTTTAGTTACGAAAAATCCATCACGAAAAGTGCAAGGGAAAGCTCTAGGTTGTTATTTTTAGTGATGTAGAGTTTTGTCACTAGAACTTATTATTAACGGACTTTTAGCAACGAAATGTCCATCCGTAAAAATCCTTTAGCTTATTGCCGACAGAATTTTAGCGATGGAAGTTCGGTCGCTAAAGTTAATGAAATTATCGATGGAACTTCTGTCAGTAAATGTCTGTTTAAATTGAATTTTGAGAAAATAATAAAATTATGGAATTAGCTTTAGCGATGGAAAATTTCATTGCTAAAAGCAATAAATACCTTCACTAAAATTAAACTTTTGCCGACTGACCACTAATTTTCATCACTAATAATCAGCTACAGCCTTTTTACCCACAGACTTTTACTCATGGACAGTTCATTGCTAAAGGTCTTTACCAACGGAAAATCCACTTTTAGCAGCGGAAAATTCTGTAGATAAAAATGGATTATTGTGGTGTGTACTGGAATATCAAGCTTAAACCCACAAAGAAGTAGGTCTAGTGAATTGTGTTGGCTCACAAAGCTGCTCTTCTCATCTTCTACCTGCCCTATATGTGGAGGTTAGGAATCCGCCATAATAGCAAAAACAATATTGTCAAGTATGAACTTGACCTTCCAGTTCAGAGCAGAGGCT
This sequence comes from Escallonia herrerae, assembly GCA_033070095.1. Taxonomy (NCBI): domain Eukaryota; kingdom Viridiplantae; phylum Streptophyta; class Magnoliopsida; order Escalloniales; family Escalloniaceae; genus Escallonia; species Escallonia herrerae. The sequence continues at coordinate 20,482 of JAVXUP010003181.1, read as the reverse complement.
ATCGCTCTAACTGATTGAATACATGACCTTCCAGGAAAGAGGTTGAAGGTAGCCAGAATATCTAGCACCTCGAATTCAACTTCAAAATTAGCAAACGACAGACATGGGAAACTTTATCATACCAATAACCTCACACCTAATGTTGTCATAAGCTCTCATTGCTTGGCTAGATAGAGTGAACTCTAAAGGGTCAATACCAAGAGCTTGCACAGTAAGCAAAGAGCAAACATTGAGAGCAGAACCATTATAAATAAGGATTATGGGATATGATTTCTAGAGCACGCATGGTGATGTGGAGCGGATCATTATGGCTTGATTCTGTCTTGGTAGGTCGACTTTGAAAACTGTACGAACATTTCTATAGTGAATGGTCCCAAGTACATGACATAGCTCCTTTGGTTGGGTTTGGATAGGGACCTGAGTTTTACTAAGCAGTTTAATCAGAGTAGGAGGCTGACAATAATCCTGAAATAGATATATTGGCTTAAGTTTTCTTTAATTCGTTGTACTTTATCATCTGACGGGTTTTGAAAGAACAACATATCTGAAACAACGGGCTGGATGACTGTCTATTAAGCTCGAACAAACCTAGTAAGATGTGATACAGCGGTATTAGGTCTGAAAACAAAACTTGTATCTTCTTCATACTCTTCTTCCCCCATGGTGTAAGTTTCACCTTCCATCAAATCCATCCACGAAATCACAACGCAAAATTCTGACAAAGAATTTCAACACAATCAGATGAAACATTCACATACTGACCTACTGGTGTTATGAGTGTAGAAGGATCTAACACTCGCTAAACATCATCAATCATGTTAACCCTATGAGCGGACAAGGTTCCTTTCTCACATTCGACTTAGCTAGAAGTGACACTACACCATTGTCAATAAGATCTTAGATAGCATGTCTGAGAGTAATGCATCACTCCATGGAATGATCTTTTCTTTGGCAGTGTGCACAAAATTCCTAAACATCATATCCTTCAGGTATAACCAGTGTTATTAAAAGCGCGCCTAGGCGCACACTTAGGCACTAGGCACAATCAGGTGCACAGTGCACGCCTCGCCTAGGCCTAGGCGTAGCGCGTTTGATAAGGTGAGCGCCTAGTGAGCCTAGGAGCAAAGGCATCAGGCACGTAATGGTTGTGGAGGCACCAATTAAGGTACACAAAATGCTAGCCGTTGGATATGCTACATGGCATTATACGGACTATTCATTTTTTTCCCAAATTTTGTTGTTTGTTGGCTCAACTCAACCTAAGTCTGACTCTAAAATCCTAACTCTAAACTCCCCAAATCAAATCGCATGACTCACAGCCACCACTTTCAGCCCCTTGCCTGTCGCCGTCGCCCCTTCGGTTGTCGACGACCACCGCTGCTCCAGTCATCGACGCTATCACTGTTGCTCCTCTCTATCGCTGCCGCTGGGCTACTCCAATTGAAGACTCTGCTGGTCTCTCTCTCTCTCTCTCTCCCTTCGTCACTTACAACTTTATATTGATGTCTTCATTTATTTGTTTCAACTTGTTCTACTTCTCTTCAGAAGTAATTGTGAGCTTCTGTGTCTGCAATTCTTTTCATAAGATTATTGATGGCCGTGTAATTCTTTTTTCTTCTAATTTTGGTCTGAATGGCGTTCTTTTTCAGCTATAAAAGAGAATATACAAACATGAATACCTTCATTTGTCTTCCGTAGGTGCATGTACAGCTTTAATTTTGGTATGAAAAGGGTTTATTATCTTTAAGATTTGAAAGACATCTAGCAAAAAGCACTACATAGGGACACAAATTCCATCATTTTTTGTTCTTTCCAATAAAAAAGTAAGCACTGACTTCCAAAGTTTCTTTGAAAAAAAATGGAACTCATTGTTGGCCACTATCTTTTTTTGTTAAAGTTTCAGAAAACGGGAAGATGTGCAAGTTGGGGTATATAACACAGTACTCTCAGCAACTTCAAGCAAGTAGACAGCCATTTTGATAAAGATCAGAAGTTCTAGAGGAATTTTTTTTTGATAAAGATCAAAATTTATAGAGAATTTGGGTGGTATGGTTCCTCAGATATTTGAATCCTTCATTGTGCATTCGTTGAAAGGCAGAGCTTTCCCTTTTGAATTGTATGATACTGATTATTGAGTATGTTTTTATACTTATTTTTTACACTAATTTGGTATCATATAATTCAATCTCAGGAATATGCATGTCGACACCGAGCATCTTGGTGGTGTTATGTTAACTTAGAATTTAGTGATTTGCTATTTTTTAGTGAATTTAAGACTTTTCTAATGTTGGAAGCTTGTTAAATTATGATGTTAATCATGTTATGGAATTTGAAACTTCTTCTAGTCTTTGAAAGTTCGTTAGTTATCATGTTTGGAATTTTTTTTTACGTAATTATATTGTTTTCATGCACTATTATTTATTTATTTTATCTATTTTAATATTGTGCCTCGCTTCGAAAAGGGGCGCGCATGTGCCTTGCGCCTTGCGCCTAGGCTCCAGCGATCTTTTGCGCCTTAGGTGCACATGCGCCTTTAATAACTACATGTATAACTACCGGTGTAGGAGTAGAGGGTCACTTAAAGATCATTCCCCTTGGCAGCAATCGTTAAAACACCTTTGGCAAAGGAGCATTCAATAGAGTAAACTTTTGTTGTAGTTCAACATTGACCTCCTATGTTACAACTTGTTGCGCCCGGACATTGTTGACATTATTGGTAATGGCAGGCTTGGGCTGGGCAGTGGAATTCCTCATATCGGCTTGATGACCTCCAGGCTTGTCTCTCGAGATATGGTTCCTTTGTTTATGGCATCTTCAATTTTCACCAAGGATCCCGTCAAAGCCTTGAAAGATTTGTGATAATGTCCGAAGATGTACTCGCGTTACACCATAAATATATTGTTCCTCCCTATATTAACTTGCTCCTCCTCTAAGGGGTAGTTAACCATCTGGCGACTTTATTCCTCCATCTCATTATAATTGCTAACACAGACTCTCTCGACTCCTGCTTGGTAGTCTCCAAATCTCTTCCGGTAATATCCAAGTCTGCATTGTACTCGTATTGGTTTACAAACTCTTGTACTACATCTTCCCATGTTTCTACTTGGGCTTCATCAAGGGTGAGGAACCATCGAGAGGTGAATCCCGTCATAGTACGTTGAAAGAGATAGATCAACTGGTTTCATTGACTCCATAAAGGGCCAACGGTCTCATTTACATCTTGACATAAATCTTAGGATCACTGGTACAAACGAACTTCTCCATGTCGGGCTTCTTGAACTTGGGTGATAAATGATCTTTAGGGTTCAAGGTGAGGGAAATGAGGTTCATGGGGTGATTTGCCCTTCTCAGGTTGGCAACCTGAGAATCAAGCATGGGCAACGTTTCTTTTTTATTTCGGGGTGGCGGTTTTTCCCTCATCATCCTTTGACTTATACTACCAATCCAATTCGGCTTTCTTCTTAACCTCCCACTTTTTTACCTTAGGTGACTTCTTCATGCTACTCTCTATCTTTGTTCATGAGAAAATCTATATCTACATTGGTCCTTACTTATTGTGCAGCCAGAGTTGCAAAGCATTTTGAAAACCTTTATGTAACTCGCTAAGGATGCGAAAGAAACTCTAACACAAGAGTTTCTTTCACCTAACAATATAAAAGATAAAATACAAAAATTAATCACATAAGACATGTATCAAACCAACAGGTTTATTCAAGGAGGTAGGAATCTGATTAATCGCCCAGTTACTCTGTGGAATATTTTCATGTGTTTAAAAAATATTTGAAACAAGGGCCAATCCTGACCAACCTTACACTTAGACAATGGATAGTTTTCATGATTTTGGAAAAAGTGTTCGAAAAAGCATTCGTTAATCAGTGGGTGGTTTTTGGGATTTATTGAAATGTTTGGTAAAGGAGTGATATTGACTAACCGAGGTTGTTTTTGGACCTTTCAAAAGGTGCTTGGACAAGGTTAGGTACCGACTAACCGTCCCATTAATCAGTGGATTGTTTTGCATTAAAAGATGCATGAAAATGGATAGGATACTAATTAACCATCCAATTACACTTACGAGCAAACCATCCGCTCACTCAGTGGGTAAAAAAATAATAAGGGTATAAACCAGCTGGTTTGTATATGCAACATTTGCTGACTAACGGGTGTAGAAACGGGTCGGTTGACCTATTGGTAAACCGGTCGGTTTTCTAGCCGATATGCCATACACGTAGCAGGTAGTCTCCATAAGGGAGAGACTACAGATATGGCCAGGGTGTGTGGTTTGCTTCTCGACTCCGGGTGTAGGGTCATTCTGTCGGCTTGACTTGTACTGTATAACTCCCACCCGTAACTCAGGTAATTGATAATGGATGATCGCTTGTACATGTACACAAATCATTTAATATACTAAGATGCCAAAAGGATTTCGGAACTAGGCCTTGGAGGTGAGAGTATAGTCGAATTCACCCAGATAACTAAGAAGTCCAGGGTTTTGACTGTTGCCCTCAAGTGAGTGGGGTTCGGACAATCATGCACGTGTGTGAGTCAGAGCACAAAAACCACGGTTAAAACATATTGTACATGTTATACGAAAGAAAAAAACAAAAAGGCCAAAAAACCAATAAAGTTTTACTAGTCTAATTCTCTTATTTTTAGTCCCCAGCAGAGTCTAAACTGTAGCAAACTGCCTAAAAAAATTCCCTTTCTGAACCTACTAGAAGAGAAACCTTGAGTCACCATCTTACTGTATGAAAATGAACGTAAGATAAGGAAAAAAAACCTAAAAAAGGACCCTAAGATACAGAATTCTAAACTAGTGAAAATATAAATGATAGGTCCGAGAACTAAGTTATATGGAGGGAAGGTGTTAGGCACCAGCCATACGCTTTCAGTCCCTACTTTGTTCTTGTTAATCTTATGACCTTTTAACATATAACAAATACGCCATACTTCTGATTTTTTATTTGATTTGAATTCAACAACGGCCTACATACCAAGTCGGACAAACCGGGATCAAAACCATCGTAGTTCGACTGGATCCTACAACATGCAACCAAAACTTTGGTTTTTGACTCAAGTATAGGAAATAGATTGGAAAGATTCTTTTTGTAGATGTCATTTTCTTGAGCGAAATATGGTCGCTAGGAGGGGAATACATTAAACTTCTCTAGACTAACCTAGAAAACAACATAAAATTACCTCTAGATGATGATAGTTTAGAAAGTTTAGAATCGCTTTGAGATGAATTCACGATGCAATGTAGATCATAAAATTATGCTGAAGTTCTTCTTAGAAATGATATATCACTTCTAGAAAGAAATAATACAAAAGTTCTAGAAATTTTAAAATGTAGTCAAAATGCCCTTTTTATAGATATCTGAGGCTAATCTAAATGATGAAGATAACTTATGAGTCTGAGATCCTTGATATAGTCAAATATTTAATTAAAATCACAGATTGGGCAGAAATCAACTAGTCTGCCGGTCCATCCAATTATTTTAAGGTTTTATTTTTGAATTACGAAACATTATTTGTCCCTTGTTCATTAATTATCTCTTATTAAACAGATCAGATGTACCAAGTTTTGGGAATCGTCTCCAAAATCATATAGATCAATGAGATTTACATTCATCAAAGATTAATCTCAAGATATTTCTAAATCATCTAAGCAACCATAATCTTATAACATGAACTAGATTGGTAGTTTTTAAGTAGACTGGGCTAGACTTGACCAAATTGGACCGGACTGAAATAAATTGGACTGGACTGGACAAAATTTGTCTTAGTAAAGTAAATTAGGCTCATTATATTATTAGACCTAAACCCATAGTAAAAATAAACTTTAATTCTCAATAAAGCCCTATAATAAATAAATAAATAAGATTACAAAATTGGGGTGTCTACAGCATCTTTTAGTAACAAAAGAGTATGAATTTGCAACTAGAACGAGTGAAGATCCAGACCCACTAATTGAAAATGATCTTAAGGGATTAAATGGCTAAATTTTTTTTCCCCCTCAATAGTACCAATTTCAAAATTAAAAGGTTTACAAAATTAAGGGTGCTTTTGACTTTTAAAAGGGTGAGGCAAGATTACAATATTTTTTGGCTAAATCTGACATTGTGTCGCCAAAGAGGTTAAAGGTTCATTATTGTATGTTTTAGTGACAAAAGAGTATGAGTTTATTTAAAATGGGTATGGATCTAGTCTCGCAATGCAAAGGTATCGCAATAGATTAAATAACTAAACATGTTTTCTCCTTTCCTTTAAAAGACCCTTTTTAATTATAAAAGATTTACAAAAACTAATGGTGACTTTGATTTTTGGAAATGGTGAGGCTAAATTGTAGCTTTTGTGGCTAAATTTAAACGTGTTATAGCTAAGGAAGTTAAAAGTTTACTAATGTATCTTTTAGTTACAAAGCCAAAACGGGTGTAGATTTGGCTCCACCATAAAATAGGGGTTACATGGCTGAACTTTTCTTTTTTTAAAACACCATTTCTTAAATAATTTTTTTTACTTAAGATGCCCTTTTGGATAGGTTAGATTTTGTCTTAAACTAAGGATGTTTTTACCTTCGGTATATTATTAGACCTCTTTCTCTAAAATAATCTTTTTGAGTTTTAGAGCTTTATAACTAAAGATGTCTTTTTTTTTTTTTTGCTTTCTTTCATTAAAATACCATATTTGAATTTACAGTTTCTTAAAATTTTGGCTTTTACTTTTAAATCTCCAGAAGAAACTATTTAATTTCTATCCATATTAAAAAGTTTCAATATTTTTCTTGCAGGGATTTTTTACAAACAAAAGAAAATAACAGACAACCAAGTTACATAATTTTTATAGACAAGCAATATAGGATAAAGTCACCATAAGCTTGCGATTGTAGATGGTACTATTGGCGATAAATATCTCCAACAATTTTTCTTTTAATAGCTCAAAACTTAGTAAGCTGGACTTGACAAAATAGTATAAATTTGCAAGTGCAATAACTTACCCAACTACATTAAACTTAAAGATCCACTAGCACACATCCACCTTCGCAATAAAAAAATTTGGAAGCACGTCATTCACAAGCTTAAACCTAATGAGAATAACGCTTATATAATTATCGATATTATGTTGCTAAGATTTCTTTTTTCACTCACTTATATATTTGAAACCTATCAAAATGTCTAACTAATTACTAATCAGTTACAACATTTTTTGCTAAATTAAAATTTTTTTGTCACTCAATAGGTTAAAATTTTAGTTATGTATCTTTTAGTAATAAAAGAATTTGAATTTTAATAAAAATGGGTATGGATCAACAATTACTGAAACCAATAAAACAACCCTAGAGGGGAGGGTGAATAGGATTTTGAAAATTAATGGAAAATTTAAACTAAACACAATCGCGAATCTCAATCAAATCAAGTAATACTTTAATGAAGATGTTAACTACACAATCTCAAGCAATAAGTAAAAAGACTGAGTTAGAGATACTTGACAAGGAGATTTAAATAGTTCGGTTTGAACTACCCTCAAGCCTACATCCACCTCTTCAAGGAAGTCCCTTGCAAGAGCACTAGAATCCACTAGTAATAATCTTCTTCCGGATCATGATCAAAATCCTTATAACACTTGGTGATATCCCCACACCGCACAAGCCTTGAATCCACAAAGCTCACTCAAGATTTGGTAAACTCAAGCCTTGATCACAATCCTTTTACAAAGATCAATTGTGTACAAAGAAACCCTCTTGAAAGAAAATTAGTATAAATTAAGCTTTAATACAATAGAGATAAGAGAATTGATGACTTGAAGAATGTCCACTCTCTATCAAAGAATTGCTCACAAAGATGCTCTCTTTAATTATGTAAAATCATGAAGATGAAGAGAAAAAATTTAATATATGAACTTTGATGTTTCTCTAATGATTGGAGCCTTACAGTGTGGTTTCCATGGTATACGATGAAGCTCCAAATCATTTTTATACGGTGGATATCAAATATAGCTGTTATTAAATAAATAAACAATGTATAATTTTGATAAAATGGACAAATTTATTAATAAACAATTTTCAGACATCTACTTTTCGTTTATCAAACAGTTAACTTATTTTTCAGTAAAAATCCAGTCGCTTAAAGTTTTCAGTTTTACAAATTCAGCGCTTAACTTTTTCAATATTTAAATTTCAATTTTATCAAACAGCCCCTTAGTTTCTAACTTTTATCTCACACCTCCTAAACTTATATACATGCCGTAGAATTACATCACAAAAAATTAGACAGCTCCATTATAAACACTTAAAATTCATATTTAAGGTGCGCCAAATTGTCATTAGAACACTTTATGCACCTTTATTACAGTAATGCCAAACTTATACTCCCTCTGTCCCTAAAAAATTGATCATATTTCTTTTTTGGGCTGTCTCACAAAAAATTGATCACTTCCAAATTAAGAAAAATTTTATAGGTATTTTTACATATTTACCTTTTTGTACTTTTTTATTCTACTTCTCTCACCACATTTAATTCTCTACCAACTTATTTTCTCTCTCCTGGCCCATCACTTTACATTTTATTCTATTTTCTCTCTACATATAACACTCTACCAATCAATTTTCTCTCTCATGGCCCATTCTCTTCTCCTCTCTCTCTAAAGGATAAAATAGAAAAGACACACAATATATAACATAAATCCTTAATATAACTGTAAATCAAATGGATCGTTCTTTTATAGACGGGAGTAATATTTGATAAAAAATAAATATTTGTATAAGATATTTGAAACTGATTACAACAATATATAATATAGAATAATCAGGATTATTTTTAATGTCAACTTGATGTGACAAAATAATAAGTATGACTAAAGGTGACATTGTTAGAATTGGCATTAGCAAACATTTAAAAGTAAGACCATGTTTTCAAGAATGAATTTTCAACGTTCGAGTCTTTTATTAACAATTCACAATTGACTTACTTATTATGATTTAGTTAAAATAATTATACTAATTAAGTTTAGTTGTGCTTTCAACAAAGGTCTATAACATTTTTATTTCAAATCACTATAAAACGTACAAAGCACGTGATGATTACTATAAAATCTTCTATGCTGCGACCAATATAACATGTTAAAGATGCACTCAATAGTTAGAAATACTGACCGTGCCACATTCTTCAGTTAGGCTGCAACCCTCCCATGTGTCAAAGATAGAGTGCATTGCCGAGCAGTACGATAACCTGGCCCACTTCGCCGCTAAGTTTATGCGTTGCAGGTCGGGTGATCCAGTTTTATGTTCAAGAGATGCCTTACCTTCGCTTTTGGAGTGACAAATTCGGTAATTCCTGTTGCCTATGACTTGTGTCAAAGCAACAAAGCAATGTACAGTTATAAAATCAAGTCGTAGAACTACCCAAAGCAGGCAGTTCGGCAATAGGGCTACCCTTACTTCGAAAAACATACGCACGGCTTGAGGCTTATTAGCCAGTTGACATCCGATACTTGGTTTAAGCTGCGACTCCATCAGCTTGAACCTTAAAGGGGTAAAACGTGTAACCTGATCTCCCTGGCGGGCTTGGCTTAGTGCAACACACACACACACACACGCACGCACACACAGAACAACTTCTTCACAAATCAAATGTGCGATCAGATCCACATTTGAAGTCAGCCACACTAGTGTCAATGACTTATATTTCCTCTTCCACATAGGAGACTAGCATTTCACCAGAAATAAATCATTCATGACTAGAAATATGTGAGCCAAAAACTAGAGTTCGATTCATAATTTCGACTGTCAGAGAGATTCAGGTATATCAATTTTATAGTAAACAACATCATGTTGGAGTGGTGAAAAAGAGCAGGGAGCAATCTATCTCCATCAGACTGTCTCCTCCTACCTGTCAAGAAGAAGGAAAAACAAAAGAAAATAGAGAATTTCCTATAACAGGGTTAAAAATGCAAGAACTCCTTCATATATAGATCTACCTCCTCAAAATTAAGGCCAAGCTGATATGTAACAGCGTCAGATTGCATAGATCATTTACAATTGTAATCTTCCTTTCTATTTTGCGGAAACCTAACACAAACTAGAAAAGCCACATACCAAAGAATGCTTTCGTAATATGATACTTGTAGGAGTAGATCTAACCATCACAACTGATAACTCTACCCGATTGTTGAACATCTTCAACTCTTCTATAGAAAAGTACATAAGCCGCCGAAGTTTTAATCTTGTCCTCACTGATGGGAGAAACAACACCATCGTCAAAGTCATACCACCGATTACCCCCATGCTACAAAGAAAACAGAAAAATCAAATTTACAAATTTCACATGCACGGAAGTGGTTTTTATAACAAATAACAAGGCAACTGAAATCAAGAAAGCCTATAACCCTATGGCTACCTATTAGAGTGCCACTTTAACCACTTCCTAGAAAATTGCATCACAAGAAGCAGCAGAATGAGAAGGTAACAAAATCAAGAATCTAGGACTACTAGTGTCACAGGCAACTTACTGTTGCCCAGCCAGTACTCATGCTTGCTGAATCCCACAAGTCCATATGCACAAAAACAAAAACAAAAAAAGAAAGATTCATGCACATAAAAAATTACAGCAGATGGATTCAAATGCGGCAAATAGTAGTAAGGAAAGTGCTAAATCACAAGGCTGAAGGTCGGTGATGCTGACTGACTGAAGATTTTGAAGCAACAGTCATGAAAAGCATGTATGTAGTCATGTCTTATTTTATCATTATACAGCTTTTTGCTATGCGTGAACTACTATAGCAGTACCATCAAATGAAAAAATAACAAACATAAAGAAAGGTGGAAAGGACAGCAAAGAAACAATAGAATTCTGAAGAAACGGACTTACATGGACAAAGGCTGTATAATGTCCACCTCCCATGCCTCCATAATGATTACTAATTGCATAAAGCATATAACGGTTAGATAAGTTTCCATTCTTGTAGGCAATGAATGTAGACAGATCAAGATCATGGACAGGGAAGTCAACATATATCTCCAACTTGTTCTTTAGAAATCGGCTGTATGAGAACCTCTTTAAATGAATGACCAGAATCTCTGGTAGTCTCCAAAGATCTAACTTCTTAGTGGCTTGACAATGCTTTTTGCAGCCAGGGCAATACCTAAGAATTCATACAATAGTAGAGCACATAATAAGAACATAAGAGGGAATGGTTACACTTGCAAAAAACCTGATGGCATTAAATTCATTAAGATAACCGAAGAAGAAATTTTTCGGCAAACGGCAACAAAAACTTTCTCCTCAGGAGTGTGATGCTCACTTCCATGTCAAAGGTTGGGCAAAAAGGCCAGTACACTCGCTTTATTGAAGTAACTTTAACCTAGCACCAGTCTAAATCCGAAGTATGAAATGCGACTAGGCGAATGCCTTTGCTCTAGGACAAACATGCAGGCATTTATAAGCCATAGAGCTGATTGAAAGGGTAAACAATGAAGCAGGAATGGTAAAAAAGGCAAAAAGAAGCATAAACCTCAAGACAACTGGGATATGCAAAACATCAAGACAACTAATCACAAGACTGACCACGTACTTATTTCTAGAAATCCAGGAGATTTTCTTAGGTCCCAAAACACCACTTACTAAAATCCAATTACATTATGAAAGATATGACTTCATCAATTTCTTGACCAATAACGGAATCAATGATGAAAAGTTAGTCCTGCAAGGAAATTTTTAAGCATAATTACATTTCTTAAGTACAGCTTTTTTACGCATGCCAGTCATTGTGAAACACGGAAAAAATGCAAAAACCAAGAAAAAAAAATGGAAACAAACAAATTATTATCTTCACACTTAGAGATGCATCACATAGAAATGATATCAATTTAAAAATCAAGAATGTTTAGGAGAAAAAAACTTATGAAGATATGACGAGCACACTTACCACATGTCTTCTGGTCCAAGAGGCTCCTCCTTAAGGAATGCTTCAAGGCATTTATAAAGAGAGACAGACTCTTGAGGTTGTTTTGCAAAGAAACCAGACTTGTAAATTTCAGGCAAGGTGCTAAGAAGGTGTGTATTGTACTGTTCAACCATTTTATCAGGCCAGCGTACAAGAACATAAATTCGACCAGGCAAAACTGTGGATCTCACTGGCTCATTCATTACGATCTCAGAGTCTTTGCAAATTCCTTTTTCATCAGTGAAGTACAACTGTAATCTGATACCAGAACCTATGTCAGCATAATTACCTTCAAAAGTGTCTGCACTCTCACTTGTACCAGGACTTTCAGAATCCTCCATCTTTGCAACCTTTTCAGTTGCAGTTGTATTGATGCTATCATAATTTTCTACAGGATTTTCACCTGCTACTGAGAACGGACTGTAATTTAAGATACAGATCGAGGATATCGGATCCATTTCCAGGTTTACAACTTGCTACAAGAGGGATTCCAAATGCCTTCCAACTTGATGTCAGCTTTCCATAGTGAGAGTTCCTGTAATCTAAATTTGTTAGCTCCATGGAGAGGAAAGGGAGGTGAGAGGAGATAGCAAAATAATGCTCTAGTTGTAGTTGCATTTGTTCTTAATCACTTTGCTCTTTCCTTTTTTTCCAAGCCCTTAAATTTTTGCCACTTTAGTAATGGATATATATAAGTTTATGCAGTTAGCATGTGATCTTCAACAATCATAGAACCTGTCAAAAGAAGAGTTTAACCCATCTGTCTCATATTTAGATTTAGGCTTCCTGTTCCATTCACTTCCAGAATGCATGTCAAGCCATATACAACCCACAAGCTGCAACCCTTGCTACCATTTGTTTTCCTATGTTAATATGTTTTCTTGTCTTATAACACTTTTCATATTCTACCAACGGCGATAGATGCTCAAACTTTTGATATATTGGCAAGAAAATTCATAAGATTCTATAGATCACGACGATAGACTACAGATGTTCCTGTAATGCTATATAGAGTGATAATACAGACTACCAGAAAAAGAAAAACATGTCCAAAGGGAGAGAGACTCACAGAGACCTATCGTCTGATTCCATGTAAGGTTCAACATCTACTCTGATTCCAGTATGTTAAAAAGGACTAAAGTACCCATGGACACCATTACGCCAGCTTTAAAATAATATATCATAACAAAAGCATCGCTCACCCATTGCTTAAGCCTCTGAACGAGTTGAAGAAGAAAGCACAACTACGTAGAAAAGAAAATGGTCAAGAACTCGAGAAAGCTGTAAAACAGCCAAAATAATACTCCCCGTCCCAGTTTTACTGTTCAGTTTTCTTTTTTGGGCTGTTCCAATAAATATTGCTCACTTTCCAACTTGGAAAAGATTCTATACAGTTTTTTCCATTTTGTCCACTTTCGCTATTCTCTTTCTCACTCCTCAGTTGCCTCTCCACAGACCAACTATTCTCTCTCCTCTCCACTGACTAAACTTTCTCTCACTCCCCTCCACTAATCTCTTTTCTTCTCTCTACAGTACAAATTTTCTTTCTCCTCCACTCCTCTCTCTTTCCCATTCACCTGTGCACCATGATCAACCACTAAGCCCCTCTTTTTTCTCTCATTTTAGTTGTGTCTGAGTATCCCTTCAACCACCACTCTAATCTCCTTTCAACCCTTAATGCCACTGTCGACGTCCATGTTCGAACACCACAGCCCCTTGTCTGATCTGTCTCACTACTACCCGCAACCCTTTCCAACCACCAGCGCTGCCCTTTTTTTGACCACCACCGCCTCTTCCATCATTAGAATCTGGAATATAAAAACTTTGGAGGTTCAGTCAGATTGACTACGGATTCGCTAACACGTGGTTGGTTGAGCGTGCACCTAGGCATCATCAATAACTATTAGACGAGTGACTGGCTTTGAGGCGAGTGACTAGGCGAGTTAGGAAACTTCTTTTCCATTTCTTTTGTGTAATTTGAGATGAACTGTGTTGCATTGTGTGATGGCGATTGGTGAGAATTGCATTTCATATGGATGAAGTCCATTTTCCGTTTATGGTATAGCTCTAAACAATGATATTTCAATTTCTCAAGCTCAATTGGAATTGCACTGGTCAGTCACTGTCTCAACATATTTTCAGCGTTTAGGACTCCAGTAAATCCTACAAGAATTTCACCACTAAATCCAGCCGTCTTCGATGTGCAGGGGCATTGAATGCCGTCAAAATTCTACAGAAATCTCTATCTGAATTTGCCCGTTAAAGTTGTAAGCGGAATATTGGGGTTGATGAGGATTTGCAATGGAGAATTCCCAATTTTTTCATGCGTATAAACGTATGTGGATATATACACATGTTTAAAGAGGGAGAGAGGATATCTCTATCGCAAGACGAAGGAGAAAGACACACTGAGTGGACCAAAAGAAAACGAAAAAAGACAAAAAGGTAAAAATGGAAACCTAAAGACATTTCACCATTCCCTTAGACTTTGTGCTAATCAAATATGATCAACAAATTTTGGGACCAGGGAGTAATAAACTTCAAGTCAAAGACACAACCATTGAAAAAGAGGACACACTTCCCCAAAAGGTCAAGCAATATAATGTGAGTTCATTTTGCAACAAATGTTATGGGCATGCTGACTATAGAACCCATGACTTATATCAGGCAAGCTACCGTGACAACAAGAGCTGCCACTTTCTATCTGTGCTATTTGCACACGTCACAGATAATGTAACTTGTATATTTAGTCTCTAATGTTTGTTTTCTCATTTTGGTTTGTTGGTGTAAGGTAAGTAAACAATTTATGCAGAAAGTGCCAGAGGGACGCAGACCCAGCAATACAAGCATTTACCAAAAACACAGAAAAGAAAGCACCCAAACTAGGCGAAAACAATGCCCACAACAACATCCCATAGGTACAAAATAACCTTAACAGAACTTGGCTTACGACTGCCTCTCTTACTGCTTTCTACTATCACACCTAATGCTGTATCAGCCCATACCTGCGTTACCAAACTGCATTTAAGCAAACCTTTATAGTACTGTGGGTTTTTCATGCAAGAGTTCTACTTGTAATTATGATGATTAAATAGATATTAAATTCAGATATAAACTGCTGCTGCAAATTAACTTACTCTTCCAACCGCTGGTGCATGAAGACAGCCAAAGGAAACTTCTCAAAATCTTTCAGCAGCCGATAAGCAACCAGTCGGTCACCATCTCTAATCAAGGATAATGAAACATCTGGCTCCCCTAGGTAACGTATGATGCTGTTGTTGTATATCTGCACATAACTTTGTATATCAGAGCCCAAAAAAAAATACTAAGATTGGTAATGATACAAAACATTGCCAACCTGAACTGATGAAAAACATAAGTTTTAGTAGAGTTGCGACAGTATACCTCAGCCACTAATAGGGATTCATCACCGCGTAAGGAACAAGCAGTGCTTAAAGCTTGGATAAGATCTTCTAACTTTCCATGCTTGGGGACAGTAATTGTACATGGGGAAGGCTCAGTACTTCCATCACTGCTCATTACTGTCAGTGTCATTGTCCGCATTGAAGTTGATGGTAGAGGTAATGAGACGTACATGAATGGATCAAAAGTAACCGAGACCTTTCTGCAAAGCGGACACACTAATGTGGACCTATACTGACCCTGCAGTAATTATAAACAAAGACGCATTCAATCGAGAATATTAAAAAATGGTCATGAAGAACAAAGTTTGCAACTTAACCTTGGCACCCAAAAGGAAAGTTCAAGGCAGATATACTCCCAAATTCTACAAGAAAATAATCTCAATTTTCAAGTAAAGAAATTCACGTTCAAATTCGTTCAAGTATCATGAAAAATGTGGACATTTGACTGAAATCCATATTCAACTCCACGCATAAATGTGCCAGCAGACAGAGCTGTTACAGCTGTACAAGATGTGCATACTAGTTTCTAAAGAAATAAAATACAAACAAACAAGTCATGCAATGTTGATATTTTGTCAGTGCTTAGATTATTTCTTTAAACAAAAGGAATGAGCTTAATGAGTTCCTCCTCATGAAACAATCCTCGGAAAGTCCATAAAATGTAAACATAAATCCTCAAATTTCTGCAGTTACTACCCGTGGTAAAAGATACTAGCTCATCAAATAATAATATACAGTTAACAGCCCAGTGACCACAAATTTAAGAGCTTTGAACGTTCTCTGCAATGAAAATCCATAATTCGCAGAAGAGTAAGTTAATATAGCATCATTAAACCATAGCCCATTTCTACACAGCTCATCCTGGGTCAGAAAGAAACCTTTACAAACTTTTAATAAGGTTAAAACCCAAAACCATTTGGCTTGGAAGTGGATATATGATAGGTACGAGTGTCGAGTTTATTAACTGATTTTGCTTAATTCCAGGGTTAAGTAGTGTTTTATCGCTCATGTATATGTTGAAGTTGGCAAGTTCTCATCTTAAAAGCAGTAATGAAAATAAAAACATGTAAGTTGATGTTATTAGTGGATATCAAATGAGAAGTGTTTAACACATTCCACACAATTGCCCAGGTCTCATGTGCCCGATAAGTACACAGAATGTCATTTAAAGACTCCATGTTACATGAAATGCAGTCAAAACTTTGCTTGTCCACAACAACAATGCAAAAAACACTATAGTTATGTCACTCACTTGGCACACATCAACAATAATAGAGTCATTGCGAGCCAAATGATTCTGCCAATATTCATCAGCTACTTCTTCATCCGGTCGACCATCTCCATCCTTAGCTTCAACATATGGTTTGCATTTCACACGGTTCAAATCTTCATGAAGTCCATCCAATAAAAAAGCGAGGAGCTCCTGCAGCAGAAAGTATAAGCTTGGTTAATCACACAGACTGATATTTCAACAACATCCTCCCCTGGCCCTCCGCCCGCCCCCCAGCACCCGAAAAAGCAAAGGGCTAGAGAGAAACACACAGAAAAAGAGATAAGGAAAACCAGAAACCAGAGATCTACAAAGGAAAAAAAGTAGAAGTTATAAACCTGGGAATCATGCTGATTAAAACCGCTAAATTGAGGAGCAAAATGAGCAAGAGTTAACTTAAATGTTCTTGGTGGTAAAGCAGCTGCTCCAGGAGCCCATAACTTTTTCAACAAGTCTCCAAAGGCTGAAGCAATCTCACCCTGCCAAAGAAGTGAACAGTTTAGTAGTGGACTGAAAAGACAGCTAGCGTCAGAAACAGCTGGCAGGTAGAGGCTTGCTGAACACAGAAAGCCAATTCAAGGAAATAAAACAAAAGAAAATGGAACAAAGAATAGCTGCGAGAGTGAGAGAGATCAAATGGAAAACATAAAGAAGCATGATGAATGAATTAGAATATTAACAAAGACATACATTCATGCCCAATGGGTTCTCGTTGTTTATTTCCTTTTTGTAATCTCCGAGAAAGTAGTCAACAAGCTTCGGTGTGTGCGCCAGGCACTGAAGAGCACTGTTCATAAAACATGTGTTTCCTAGGTTTTGTAATCCAGTCAAGCCCAAAGAACCAGCTTCATAAGAATTTGCACGAAAAAAAACAGAGTTGAAATTGCCAGCATTGCCATTCATCATTAGTGAAGCTCCAGTACAATGTACTGTCATTTCATCCTTTCTCATTTCTCTGTTTCTACTAAAGTCTGACAACCCATAAACTTGTAACTCCAGGAGAATCTGCAGACCAACAAGGGAAGAAAATTAGGTGCCAATATAACAGTCGACTTAGTAAGTTACAGAAATCAAGGTCCCATGCAAAGAAAATAAATTATCAGCACAAACATAGTTTAGACGTGAGCTCCTAACTGCAAAAATCTATCACTTGGCTAATGAGGTTTTCCTCCCATAAACAAAAGGGGCCGTACCATCTGAGACAGTTTGGAAATTAAGGAATATTCTTCTTGAAAAATCTCATTTCAAAAATCCAATAGGACCAAAGTACTGGCTCGTATTGCATGTTCCATAAAAATTTCCCATGGAGGGGCAGGTGTAATTTCCAAAATTTTCAATTAAGACCGAGTCAAACCTTTTTAATTGGCATATATCATTATTTCATGACACATCTGCAACAGACATTATATAAGGTAATTCTACAGACAGGGAAACCAACAAGACACTTGATATTTATTATCATACCTGTAAGATAAATAGAAACTAAACTACATAGATCCTTCTACGTCTTTATCACAAAAAGCCATATTACCAGTGCCGACAAACATTCTAGACCTTTTAAAAGGTATTGAAAATAGTAGCAATGTCATCATTTAAATTTACAATTCTAGAAGGCAGTGAATCAACCCTTGGCCATAGACTTATCTTTATGTTTCCTGTTCACCACAAAGGATTGAATTCAACTTGGCTAATCCTTTCTTCATATGTGTCCTTCAGGTTGTTAACAACTATATATAACCTCGTACCATATATCTATGCAACAACATTTTTCTTCAGCATACTTCACCATAGGCATTCTTCAAGCCTTTTCATTTGAAAATGTTGATTCATCTATACTTTTAAAGGAAAATATGGGCTCAAGGTTGATCATATATCAGACAAGTAGACCACCAATTTCTCCAACTTTGCTAAAGCAGCAAAACCAATTGAAAAGAATAAAATGGACGCCCACCACTTACATCCTGCTCTGACTGCCGTTGAGAATCTTTTACACTCTTATTTCTGTCGCTTAACAGAAAAAAGGTGGTTTGCCCAGAAAAATCCCAAATACGTAACTGCAACATCGAAATAAGATATCTATAAATTACCTTTAAATGAAATTATATTGCTCAAAAACATTAAAGCCAGTTAGAACCCTTACTAGCTCTGGTTCAACACTGAAAATCTTGCAGGCTCTTCTAAAGCGCTCAACTGCATTGTCCTGAGATTAAAAATACACGTCAACTTAAAATACAAAGTATCCAAAAACCATAAACTGGGAAAATAAACCTTAAGTAAGAAAAACTGAAAGAAAAATGAGCTATTAGAAGGGAAAGGACTAAAGAAAGTGTAGGACCTAGATAATATCTGCAAAGCCACTGAAATCTTCTCACTGTATAAGTAAACAGCAACTGAATGCAAACACGACAAACACAAAAGCACGCACACATACTGTCATGTCCTTGTCCAAGGAAATATTGATTATGTGGAGTGGCTTTTCCGTTAATAATATTACTAGTCCACCGGCCCCTCCCTAATTATGATTGAGTACCCCCAAAATAGAAGTTCTTAAAAGGAAAACCAAAGACCGGATTAAGAATATCTGTATGCATTTAACACTGGAAAATAATAGAAAACAAGGGCGCCACTAATTTTCTTGTCTAGCATCCCTTTTTAATTAGAACTTTAAACTCGAAAAGATCCGTATCTATAGTTCTGCCATATACTTAGTGTGAAAGATGGCATTGAGTTGGTGTGAGATACAAATTCTATGTTTGACAATGTTGGCGAAGTACTTGTTTCATGATCTTACTTCCATGTACTGAACTTTATTATCATGTACTGAAGACTGAAAGACTAGCACTGATGCAATGGTAAGGTTGCTCAATTGTGACCCAAAGGTTCTAAACACAAACAGGCTGAAGCAGCCTTTCTAGGGGTAGGGCTGCTTAAGTTTAATCCTATCCATACCTGCAATAGCAGAAGCCTCATGCATTGGAATCACATACTACATATTTTTCATGTCAAGGGAAGGCCATTTTATATCAATAATCAAAAAAAGATAGTGTGGCACCAGTGACACACATATCTTAGTGCCCTCTGTAGTTAACTTCATTTCTATTGAAGTTTCTTAATTTAGCATCACCTTCCATAATATAAGTTAATGTGCTTCTACTTCATGGTATCACTACATCCAACCAGATTATTAAGATTCTGTACCAAATCAATAGGCTGATACATTTCATACTCACTTTATTCACAACAGAACCTATGGTTTAAGGGCCAGATGGATGGAAGCTAGTTTTAAAATTTTCCAAAACCCAAAGCCTAGGACAGAAGGGTAGAAATAGCTTCTCTTTGGGCTCAAATATGCTAAAGAGCAACAAATATATCCAGAATGAGAGGGTTTTAGAAAGTTGAAAAAGCAACTAGAGACTCCTTTCTTCGGTGGAATTGCAGTCCCGGGTTTCAGAGACAACAAATTGGCTATTTATATTCTAACGGGAGCAAATTAAGTCAATTAATTGCCAAACACAATTCATGCTAGTACAAATCAAACCAACGGATCTACTTGATGTAATCAATTCATACTTGCAAACTGACAACCCACCCAAAACAATAGTATTCAAAAAAAGATGCCATTTCTGGTATTTTGAAACCGATATCCAGGCAAAATTATCATTTTCAATGTCCAAAAATTGTTTCCATCAAGTTTTTAGATCAGTTTTTATCTTTCCACAAGCAATTTGCAAATAACAGCGAAAATAGATTGGATGAAAAGGGTAAAAAAACTTGATTGACAAAGTAGTTATTATGTAAGTGCCCTACTTTTTCAAGATCAAACATTCTGGTAAGTCCTCCGTGCGTCATA